>JALPQI010016587.1:0-31669 GCA_025490895.1 Thaumatotibia leucotreta
TTTCCATGTTCTTGTAAGGTATCTATAGCACTCACCTATTCTTGGGAGTCCTATTCCAGCATTGTGTGAGCAGGAGCTGCATACTGTCCGGCACTGTCGCCGGAACGGGAAGGGAGATAGTGTCGGTGCCATACCCCACATGATGGCGTGTGTTTCCATGTTCTTGTAAGGTATCTATAGCACTCACCTATTCTTGGGAGTCCTATTCCAGCATTGTGTGAGCAGGAGCTGCATACTGTCCGGCACTGTCGCCGGAACGGGAAGGGAGATAGTGTCGGTGCCATACCCCACATGATGGCGTGTTTCCATGTTCTTGTAAGGTATCTCAATATTCAATACTCAATCTTTGTTGCACTTATAATGTGGTTTACAAGGTGTTACACAGTAAGTTACAGAGACATTATAACCCTGTTGGGCACGGCAATTTTTTTGTCGAGAGAGGGAGGCTTATAATTAAAGTAAATTGGTATTCTGGTATCTACGGCACAATTTAAGCGGCTACTAATTAAATATTGGAACTATGTTATTGTTATTACATTTTTTGTTTTGTATGTATTTTTTGTGTTTATAATGATTTTAAGTTATTGCATAGTTTTAGGTTGGTGTATAATTTTATTGTTGTACTAGTTTGTAATCTAATATTAAATATTTTATTTGTTCTTGTTTATTCTAATGAATCTTCCATGTATTCTTGTATTGTCTTACTGATGAGAAACTTTTTTACTCTATCTATAGCACCACTCACCTATTCTTGGGAGTCCTATTCCAGCATTGTGTGAGCAGGAGCTGCATACTGTCCGGCACTGTTGCTGGAACGGGAAGGGAGATAGTGTCGGTGCCGACGCCCCACATAATGGCGTGTGTTTCCATGTTCTTGTAAGGTATCTGTGGATTGAATACACATATTTTAAATAAATAAATATCTTGGGACATCTTACACACAAATCGACTTAGCCTCACGGTAAGCTCAATTAAGGCTTGTGATGTGACCAGACAGCGACGGGAGAATGAACTTTTTTCTGTCTGTTATTACCTTGGTTACGGTCGCCTGAGTCACGCTGGTTTTATGCATAATTATGATACTTAAACTATGCAAACATGCTTTTTTCTGGTATTAATAAGTCCTTTCCTTGATAGGCCATCTACAAACATGGACAATATGCATGTTTGCACAAATTAAGTACCATTATTTTGCATAAAACCAGCGTAACTCAGCCGACCGTAACCATGGCAATAACAAACAGAAAAAAGTTGATTCACCCATATATAATAGATAGATACATATTGCTACTTAAATACATAGACAGCCATGACCCAGGAACAAATATTTGTGATAAATAAAACACAAATAATGCCCTCGCCGGGATTCGAACCCGGAATCTCCGGCTTCATAGGCAGGGTCACTACCAACTAGGCTACGGAGGCTAAACACACAATACACATCAATACACATGTTTTAAAGTTATGTTTACCAAATTTTTTATACATTTTGCCACTATGTTTTACGGTACTGTACAGACAGTATAGTCACCTCCTGAGTCAGAAGCTCCCACAAGACTACGCCGACCACACGGCCACCCGCTCCTAGCACTCGTGGCGGATCACCTCCGGCGCCCACGCCACTGTACAGACAGTATAGTCACCTCCTGAGTCAGAAGCTCCCACAAGATTACGCCGACCACACGGCCACCCGCTCCGAGCACTCGTGGCGGATCACCTCCGGCGCCCACGCCACTGTACAGACAGTATAGTCACCTCCTGAGTCAGAAGCTCCCACAAGACTACGAACGACCACACGGCCACCCGCTCCTAGCACTCGTGGCGGATCACCTCCGGCGCCCACGCCACAGTACTGTACAGTAGGGTGGGTCACTGATGTATGAAGAAAAAAAAAGTATTTGTTTTTTACTAGGAATAGTTGTCAATAGTTCCGTAATTAGGTCGACAAAGAGTGTGCAAAATTATTTGGCTATCGGAATTAATTTTCTGCCTCCGGGTCTAATTGAAAGATTTCATAGAAACTTCAGTACATTTTGTACTGACCACAGTTGATATCTATGTTTTTACTTTTTATTGCAACTTGAGCTATGTTTGAGTATTGTGTTTACCTGGAAATAGCTTTTCTATAGTTATGGAGCCAAAAGAGACGAAAAAACAGTCGAAAATAATAACTTTTTTTTTTGAAGTTCCATACATTTTAAGAAAATTACTAATCAAATCCGGAGGCAGAAAAACTTAAATTAAAAATATAATAAAAATAAGAGTGATAATCAAATATCAAATGGCACCGTTTTGAAACTATTATCTTCAGAAAATCGATTTTTTTGAAAAATGACCCACGCCACTGTACAGACAGTATAGTCACCTCCTGAGTCAGAAGCTCCCACAAGACTACGCCGACCACACGGCCACCCGCTCCTAGCACTCGTGGCGGATCACCTCCGGCGCCATCCACGCCACAGTACTGTACAGGGGTCAATCACTTTTTTTATGTCACTCGTTGCCATGGTTACGTTCTCCTGGGTCACCCTTAAAATCACAGTTTAGCAGCATTCAAATTGACAAAACTTTGAATTTTTTGACAGTTATGTGGCCTTTCCAAGGTGGGTCATCCACTCATCATGATAGTAGAGTGTGCATGATACTTTCTTCTAACAAGCTATCCCACTGTTGTCCCCTGGGTGATGTGACAGAATAACAACAAAAAAAGTGATTGACCCACAGACAGTATAGTCACCTCCTGAGTCAGAAGCTCCCACAAGACTACGCCGACCACACGTCCACCCGCTCCTAGCACTCGTGGCGGATCACCTCCGGCGCCCACGCCACTGTACAGACAGTATAGTCACCTCCTGAGTCAGAAGCTCCCACAAGACTACGCCGACCACACGGCCACCCGCTCCTAGCACTCGTGGCGGATCACCTCCGGCGCCATCCACGCCACAGTACTGTACAGGGGTCAATCACTTTTTTTATGTCACTCGTTGCCATGGTTACGTTCTCCTGGGTCACCCTTAAAATCACAGTTTAGCAGCATTCAAATTGACAAAACTTTGAATTTTTTGACAGTTATGTGGCCTTTCCAAGGTGGGTCATCCACTCATCATGATAGTAGAGTGTGCATGATACTTTCTTCTAACAAGCTATCCCACTGTTGTCCCCTGGGTGATGTGACAGAATAACAACAAAAAAAGTGATTGACCCACAGACAGTATAGTCACCTCCTGAGTCAGAAGCTCCCACAAGACTACGCCGACCACACGTCCACCCGCTCCTAGCACTCGTGGCGGATCACCTCCGGCGCCCACGCCACTGTACAGACAGTATAGTCACCTCCTGAGTCAGAAGCTCCCACAAGACTACGCCGACCACACGTCCACCCGCTCCTAGCACTCGTGGCGGATCACCTCCGGCGCCCACGCCACTGTACAGACAGTATAGTCACCTCCTGAGTCAGAAGCTCCCACAAGACTACGAACGACCACACGTCCACCAGAGATGGGCATTAATCGATTATTTTTTTAATCAACTAACTAATCGACTAAAGAATTAATCGTCACAAATTAATCGCGATTAATTTAATTGAGATTAACTTAATCGTCGCAGAATTGGATTAAAGATTAATCAATCGTCATTTTAATCGACTAAATTACTCGATTAAGAATTTTTCAACACAGTGCATAAATAAATATCGTTCAACATCATTTGACGCCACTTGTCAAAAACTGACGAATGCTTTGATATATTATTTACCAAAGGTAACCGCGATTATGAAATACACGCAGAAAGTCCTAGGTATTGTCATACATCGCTTCAGGTATAAGTCTGTTAGCGTAACCTGAATTTACGACTCACAAAAAATCCTGATATTAATCGAAAAAAAAAAATCTAATTAAACAATCGATTATGGATTTAATCGCTCGTATTTAATCGTCGATTAATTTAATCGTGATTAAATTAGTCGAACAAGAACGACTAAGATTTATTAATCGTCAAATTTAATCATTAATCGATTACTTTTAAGTTAATCTTAATTGTTAATCGTTAGTCGATTACATTTTGCCCATCACTGACGTCCACCCGCTCCGAGCACTCGTGGCGGATCACCTCCGGCGCCCACGCCACTGTACAGACAGTATAGTCACCTCCTGAGTCAGAAGCTCCCACAAGACTACGCCGACCACACGTCCACCCGCTCCTAGCACTCGTGGCGGATCACCTCCGGCGCCCACGCCACTGTACAGACAGTATAGTCACCTCCTGAGTCAGAAGCTCCCACAAGACTACGAACGACCACACGTCCACCCGCTCCTAGCACTCGTGGCGGATCACCTCCGGCGCCCACGCCACTGTACAGACAGTATAGTCACCTCCTGAGTCAGAAGCTCCCACAAGACTACGCCGACCACACGTCCACCCGCTCCGAGCACTCGTGGCGGATCACCTCCGGCGCCCACGCCACTGTACAGACAGTATAGTCACCTCCTGAGTCAGAAGCTCCCACAAGACTACGAACGACCACACGTCCACCCGCTCCTAGCACTCGTGGCGGATCACCTCCGGCGCCCACGCCACTGTACAGACAGTATAGTCACCTCCTGAGTCAGAAGCTCCCACAAGACTACGAACGACCACACGGCCACCCGCTCCGAGCACTCGTGGCGGATCACCTCCGGCGCCATCCACGCCACAGTACTGTACAGGGGTCAATCACTTTTTTTATGTCACTCGTTGCCATGGTTACGTTCTCCTGGGTCACCCTTAAAATCACAGTTTAGCAGCATTCAAATTGACAAAACTTTGAATTTTTTGACAGTTATGTGGCCTTTCCAAGGTGGTTCATCCACTCATCATGATAGTAGAGTGTCCATGATACTTTCGTCTAACAAACTATCCCACTGTTGTCCCCTGGGTGATGTGACAGAATATCAACAAAAAAAAGTGATTGACCCACAGACAGTATAGTCACCTCCTGAGTCAGAAGCTCCCACAAGACTACGCCGAACGACCACACGTCCACCCGCTCCGAGCACTCGTGGCGGATCACCTCCGGCGCTCACGCCACAGTACTGTACAGACCACCACGCCACAGTACTGTTTAACCCGTGCGGTGACGGAGTAAGAATACAAAAATCACCGCCCCTCTCTTCCCGTGGGTGTCGTAGGAGTCGACTAAGGGAAATACTGAGTATCCAGCTTCTCAGCCGGTGGTAGGGTATTTTTACTAGTACCCGCCTGGTTGGCTACCACCGTACATTCGGTGTAAACGCCCGTGAAATGACTTACCTTCGTGTTTGCCGTGTTTCGGGGTCAGCCGGTGTATTTACCAGCATCTAGCGGGCCAGCAAGGCGGTGGCAACTAACAGGTTACTGATTGTCTCCTGTTCGTTGCCGCCGCGATTTGGGTTCTACTTTTCACTTACGATCAGGTGGAGTGGAGCCACTTTGTTGTGCCAACGTTATTTTTATTGGGTCGGCAACGCGCATGTGACACCCTGAGGTTGCAGGCGCCCATAGGCTACGGTGACTGCTTTCCATCAGGCGGGCCGTATGCTTGTTTGCCACCGACGTGGTATAAAAAAAAAAAAAAAACCTTGTTCAGAAAAACCATCTTAACACGTTTTTCACAGTTGGGATCACGACCCCAGAATCACCCTGTAAAAAAAAAACAGACAGTATAGTCACCTCCTGAGTCAGAAGCTCCCACAAGACTACGCCGAACGACCACACGTCCACCCGCTCCGAGCAGGGCTCGTGGCGGATCACCTCCGGCGCCATCCACGCCACGGTGCCGGTGAACGACATTATCGCGCTGACGTCGTTCCATTCGCGCGATGTGCCGAAGTCGGACACCTTCACCACTAGGTTGTCCGCTATTAGGATGCTGGGGAAAGAAAAAAGTTAGACACTGAAACAGGGGGCTACCACGATTACAACTAATCTGAATCAGGTCAATAAAATAACTGCCAAAAACTGACAAAACCTTAACTGAATCGCATTTAAGAGATCATGGGAGCTTTCAGAAGTCGCCCCCAGAAAAAATTGGTTAAAATGTGGTTGGACTCTTCATTTGATCAAACTGTAAGTATTGCCACTCGTACTAACATATGCACCCAGGTCGAAATTCGTTTTATTTTTGCTAAATTTTTATAATTTTTTTGCTGTTTATGAAAAAGTAAAAAAAATCTGGGTTACCACACAGGGTATTTTTAAATTAGTTTCCGATGCCTTAGGGTATGCACGTGTAAATGATAACCAGAGATCGGATAAATGTGCGTCATTGTTCGCAATAATATGGATATGACTCCAAAGTTGATTAAATGAATAATTTCTTGTTAATTGATTTTGTAGCTTTAAGGTGACCTATTTAAAGATTTTCATAGTTACCGTCAAAAGGGTAATTTTTTAAAAATTATTAATTATTCAAAAACTTTGTGGAGTCATGTCCATATTATTGTGAACAATAACGCACATTTATCCGATCTCTGATGATAACCAACAACTTTCCTAATGCTCATATCGATAACCAATTTGAAAACACTGCATTTTATGACCTCAGGAATACGCTGTTAACATTATTCGGTTTCGTCATGTGGCACCGTGTAATTTATTACGTAAAAAAAATTTTTTCAAGATAAATACTCACTTTGGACTCTTAAGATCCCTGTGTATAATCTTATGACTGTGCAGATAGGCCATGCCGTTAGCTATCTCCTTCGCCCATTTGAGGATCTGCTTGGGTGCGAAGAGCGAGCCGCTATGTAAGAACTCGAAAAGCGGCCCGTATTGGCAGTATTCCATGACTACGCAGTAAGTTGGAGGTTTGGTGACAACTCCCCGAAAGCGTACTGGAAGAAAAGTTGTTTTAAGTAAGCGTGTTCTTAATTTTATTTTGCAAAAGTTGTGTTGTTTACTACGAACAAATAAAACATGGAAGCCGCACGCAATTGCCTTTCAAAAACGGTCCTGAATTTTGGTTGACAAGTGTCACCCCCGCTTCGTCACGTCTTGCATCACGGTAATGAATGTCAATATCAACCTATAAAAACTTAAACCTCCATTTTCCAATAGTTGTGATTGGTCCGTCAAAGTTTTGATTGGCTATATTCTAATTTCTATCAACATTTGTCAAAGATATTGCGCCGAAATATGCGCGGTGTTAAGAAAAGCGCTAAGTATGTTCTGCCCATCTTGGCACAATTGAACAATTGTTTTAGGGGTTATTTTTGAGCTGGCGTGGCGTTAGACGTCCATGTATATATGGTCACAGGTTGTTTACCATTTATTTAGATATGTTACTTTTTAATTTTTTCATTACTGCAGAGTGAGGTATTGAGAATTTGATACAAATTATCACATACATATCATCAGCCACTGCTGGACGTATGCCTCCTATTAACTATGCGTATAGTATAGACGCATTAGCAGGTAAATGCCATAATCACCACACTGGGCAAGCGAATTGGTGATCGCAGTAATGTGTCCACTATGATGACGCTGCTGCCCATCATCAATCTTCTATCAAATAATGGTAAGTTACACTTTAATCTCTTAGTCAGGCACTGGTCTCACCGCGAGCTACTAAGCTATGAACTATCGGCTATAAACACGAACAAAAGATATGCACTCCCGTGTTAATAAAAGACCAGCTATCAGCTATCACCGCCGGGCGAGTATCGCCGTGTCTCTTTTATTTACACGGGAGTGCGTATCTTTTGTTCGTGATTACAGCCGATAGTTCATAGCTTAGTAGCTCGCGGTGAGACCAGTTAGTTATCCAGTAAAATATGCTAAGGCGACTGGCAAAAAGCGCTACAAAGTTTCCTTTGAAAAGAAAATATCTTTTAAAATGAATATGCAGCGTTCAAATTGTTGCGTGGTACCATAAAGATGAAGTTGTGTCAAAGAACCAAAATTAAAATATTTATCCGCAGTCTGACAACCACTAACCTATGTTATCATGGTATAGCTTCCTGAGATGTTTGATGTCAGTCTCGGCTGTATCCCGCAGCTTCTATCTGACCGCCTATGCTCAGTCTGACAACCACTAGCCTATGTTATTATGGTTCTGCTTCTCTCACATGCTCGATGTCCGTCTTGGCCCGTAGCTTCTTAACATCTGCCATCTCGTTGATCTGACCGCCTATATGCAGTCTGACAACCACTAACCTATGTTGTCATGGTTCAGCTTCCTGGTTGATTGATGTCCGTCTCAGCCCGTAGCTTCTTAACAACTACCATCTCGTTGATCTGACCGCCTATGCTCAGTCTGACAACCACTAACCTATGTAATGGTTCAGCTTCCTCACATGATTGATGTCCGTCTCTGCCCGTAGCTTCTTGACAACTGCCATTCCGTTGATCTGACCGCCTATGCCGAGTCTGACAACCACTAACCTATGTTATCATGGTTCAACTTCCTGAGATGTTTGATGTCAGTCTCGGCCGGGTCTCGTAGCTTCTTAACAGCCACCATTTCGTTGTTGATCTGGCCGCCGTAGACCACGCCTTGGGCCCCGGAGCCAAGGTACACAAGGTCGGTTATAGCCTCCGCTGGTATTTCCCATTTTTCTTCTGAAAATTTCAACGCTGTTTTAGGTTTGTAAAGAAATCGCGTATGTGGCCTTAATGTCATTAGGTACCAGTATTTTTATGCAGTTTTGTATCAGGGTCAATCACGTTTTTTATGTCACTTGTTGCCATGGTTATGTTCTCCTGGGTCACCCTTAAAAGCACTGTATAGCACTTTAATGCACAATATTTTGTTTTTTTCGACAAATATTGGGCCTTTCCATGGTGGGTCACTAATCATGTTAGTAGAGCATGCAGCATACTTTTTACTAGCAAACTATGCCACTTTTGTCCCCTGAGTGACGTGGCAGAATAGCAACAAAAAACGTGATTTACGCATCAACAGTTTGTTTATCAACAAAGAAAAGGTGATTGTGATTCTGATTAATAATAAATTATTAAAGAATAATGATGACGGGAAAAAATGGATCGATATAGAAAGGCGCAAATGTTTGTGAACGTAAATATATAAACAACAATAAAAAAATATTCGCAATAAAATAAGTAAAAAAGTTTTAAGTTAAACGGTTTTTATAGCACCAAAAACTAGAATATAAAATTTAGTTGTAACTAACCGTAGATGCTACTTTCTGTAGATTAAATAGTCACGTGAAACTATTATCACTGTAGTCTTCCCAAGTCGGATGCTGAAAGCCACGTTTAGCCTCTATGTCAGTAGATTAAGCGTTAATCGGAAACTTTTACCAAACTAAAATAAAAACGTGGGGCGTACGCAATTGTGATTAAGTCACTATAGTTTTTAAGAACACACATAGAAATCCAGACAGCAATAGTGTAATAAGTTTTGTTCTGGCCTTGATAAAAGTTATTTACCTCTGTAGAAGTATTGGAACAGATGGATGATTAATTGCAAAATTAACGCTACAATTACATATTTTTAACTTGTATGATTCTTTATAATAACGCCCCACGTTTTTATTTTAGTTTGGTAAAAGTTTCCGATAAGGTAACGCTTAATCCACTGACATAGAGGCTAAACGTGGCTTTCAGCATCCGACTTGGGAAGACTACAGTGATAATAGTTTCACGTGACTATTTAATCTACAGAAAGTAGCATCTACGGTTAGTTACAACTAAATTTTATATTCTAGTTTTTGGTGCTATAAAAACCGTTTAACTTAAAACTTTTTTACTTATTTTATTTTCAAGTTTTTAGTGCAATTGATAACTTAATTGCCGATACTATACCTACTTATTCTAGATCAAAGATGTTGTTTGCAATATGCAATACAATTAGGCATGCTAGCGTTTAACTCTCGCGCTTTAATCACGACACATTATGTAAACGTAATGGACATTATTTTATGTGTAACGGGAATCCCTGCTGAATAGATATTTTTAGAAATCCGACACTAAAAAAATGTTAGCTTGAATGCCCGAAGTGTCTCTGTGTATATGGAATATATCAATCGATAGTTTATTGAGAAAATCAAGTTTAAATGTTTATATTGTACACATTATACAAGTCGAATTTCGAGACTATAAAATATAACTCATACTGTCAGTCGATCAACCGGAGGACCGCAGACAAACGACGAAAAGTTCGACGCGAACCGAGGGCCCAAAGGGTTAATCCATGCAGTCTATCAACCGGAGGGCCATACCCGGCCGGGCCCGACGGCACTATGGCACGCACTACATTAACCTGAGGGACTTACACTCTCTGTCTATCAACTGGAAGACCGCAGGTCCGAGTGCACGTCCTACGCAAACCACCTGCGCTGTTAGTCTATCAACCGGAGGGCCGGCTCGCCCTACGGGATCCACTCACGCTGTCACTCTATCAGCTGGAGGGCCGCAGGCCCGACGTCTCGCCCTACGCGAACCACTCACGCTGTCACTCTATCAGGTGGAGGGCCGAAGGCCCGACGGCTCGCCCTACGCGACGCGATCCACTCACGCTGGCACTCTATCAGCTGGAGGGCCGAAGGCCCGACGGCTCGCCCTACGCTACGCGATCCACTCACGCTGTCACTCTTTCACCTGGAGGGCCGCAGGCCCGACGGCTCACCCTGCGCGATCCACTCATGTTGTCACTCTATCAGCTGGAGGGCCGAAGGCCGGACGGCTCGCCCTACGCTACGCGATCCACTCACGCTGTCACTCTTTCACCTGGAGGGCCGCAGGCCCGACGGCTCACCCTGCGCGATCCACTCATGTTGTCACTCTATCAGCTGGAGGGCCGAAGGCCGGACGGCTCGCCCTACGCTACGCGATCCACTCACGCTGTCACTCTATCAGCTGGAGGGCCGCAGGCCCGACGGATCGCCCTACGCGAACCACTCACTCTGTCACTCTATCAGCTGGAGGGCCGCAGGCCCGACGGCTCGCCCTACGCGAACCACTCACGCTGCCACTCTATCAGCTGGAGGGCCGCAGGCCCGATGGCCCGCCCTACGTGAACCACTCACGCTGTCACTCTATCAGCTGGAGGGCCAAAGGCCCGACGGCTCGCCCTACGCTACGTGTTTCACTCACGCTGTCACTTTATCAGCTAGAGGGCCGGAGGCCCGACGGCTCGCCCTACACTACGCGATCCACTCACGCTGTCACTCTATCAGCTGGCGGGCCGTAGGCCCGACGTCTCGCCCTACGCGACCCACTCACGCTGTCACTCTATCAAGTGGAGGGCCGCAGGCCCGACGGCTCGCCCTACGCGATCCGCTCACGCTGCCAGTCTATCAGCTGGAGGGCCGCAGGCCCGACGGCTCGCCCTACGCGATCCACTCATGCTGCCAGTCTATCAGCCAGAGGGCCGCAAGCCCGACGTCTCACCCTGCGCGATCCACTCACGGGAACTACCCACACTTTCAGCGGTTACGGTACACTAATAGCGGTTATAGTAATATTGCAATATCAGATTTGAGGATTTGGAAGTGTGTATTCGATGTATATGTTTTACCCATTAGCTAAAGCATTACTTTAAATTCAACATTACGATAATCCTGGCGGTTATGGCAGGCAGTGGCGCGTGTCTTAGCAGCATCAGGTTTGAGGAGTTGGAAGTCAGCATTGACTGATAGCCAGCGATGACATACGGTACTAACTAAACCGTGGTCGCTTACAATGGGCCGCATAAGTAGGCTCAATGTCACCCAAAGGACAATAGAGAGGGTTATGCTAGGAGTCTCTCTGCGATATCGGATTAGAAATGAGACCATCCGCAGCAGAACCAAAGTAACCGATATAGCTCTTCGAATCGCTAAGCTGAAGTGGCAGTGGGCGGGGCTCGTTGCGCGTGGAACCGATGGCCGTTGGAGCGGTATGGTTCTCGAGTGGCGGTCACGTACCGGAAGGCGTAGCGTGGGTAGGCCCCCCAAAAGGTGGACTCATGACCTGGTGAAGGTCGCTGGATGCGGGTAGCACAGGCCGGTCCTTGTGGCAATCTTTAGGGGAGGCCTATATTCACCAGTGAACGTCTTTCGTCTGATATGATGATGATGATGACGATAATGAAATCCGTATGTTTCTACCAAATATCTAAAGCAGTACTGCAAAATCTACATATCGCTAAACCTAGCGGTTGTGGCAGGCGGTAACACTGGAGTATCAGATTTGAGGAGTTGGACGTCAGTATTAAATTCGCATGTTTTTACTTAATATCTAAAGAACTTCTTTAAAATCAAGATATCGATAAAAGATAAACCTTGCCGTTATTGTGGGCAGTACTGCAGCATCAGGAGTGAGGAGTTGGAAGTCAAGATCAGGCTGTTATTATTTGATTATGCCAAACATGCTATACTTTCATTTTCACGTGTCTAACACTCTCGGTTGAGGTAAGCAGTACGTCTGCAGCATCAGGCTTTGAGGATACAAGGATACAAATGTTATAATACGAGGGCTGTTCCGAAAGTTTTTAGTTGCTCCGGTTCTATTCATGCGATTTAAATTAAATTTATATCATTGTGAGGGACATTTCAATACTTATTATGGTTAATAAATTTATGCATGTGATGGAAATAGTTTTTTTATTATATTTTTTTTACAAAAAGCTGTTTTGTATGAAATTTAACATTGTATGGAGAAATTGGCAATTTTTTACACATTGAAGCATATTTCGTATAAAAATCTTTGAAAGTTGTACTAAAATATACCCGGGATAAATAATTTAGTTAATTTTGCGTTTTTTAAATTATAATTGAACAAAAATGATTATTGATTGAATGATGATTTTTACAATATTCGAAATTCCAATTTTAGAGTTTACGATTTTTTTCGATGCCTACTCATTTATGATTAAAGTAAAGGATATCACGTAATTTGTATTTAAAAATAACGGAAATATCTTCAATTACTAGTACCTATAAAATAAAATAGTTTTATAAGCGAATGATGTTCATAGCATCTCATTAAAAAAGTGTCTTAAAAACCGGTATCATGGTCATTGGAGTAAGGCTCGACACGTCTTAGTAAAACAAAATAATAAAAATATCTAAAATCTTTACTAAAACAAATTTACACCGCCTAAAGCGTCATTGAAATATCCCTCAAAATGGTGTAAGTTTTATTGAAATCGCATGAATAGAACCGGAGCAACTAAAAACTTTCGGAACAGCCCTCGTATTGCATTGTCATGGGGACTTGATAAGAGTTCCAAATATTATTGATTTCGGTGCAGTAGAAGTGGTCGAAAAATCGATCACAAGATTTGAAGCATCGACGACAGTTGATACGCGGTGAAGTTAATAAAAACCGTTTAAAAAAGCATTAAACAAGTGGGAAATATTTCATAGAAAACATTCATAGCTCAGCACAGTAAACGATTTGAAAAAAAATAACTCAGTTAAAAAGACAAAACGAATATAATATTGAACACCTTATCCATGAACAGTCCACAAAAATACATATTTAAAAAAAAACTCACTTTCGTCATATTCACTAATGGACTTCTTAGTAATATTGGGAATTTACCGGAAATGGCACATGTCTAAATGGATATAAATATCTGTTTTTTAATGTAACATAATTTTTAACACATAGATTTTAAAGACCTTTAAACTAGGCTAGCAACAGACTGGAAATACTTTTTTTAATTCTACTGCGCATGCATACAAAACGTTGTTTATACTAGCATAGCTTTAGTTACCAATCAGAATGAGTCTCCAGTATAACCTGAACTACGAAACCTAACAAATTCCGCTTTTGCGCATGTCTATCTTACGCTGGTTTTATGAACAGCGAGCTTGCATCAAGGACGACCCTAGATTTTTCAAGGTCTTTGCTGCGGAAACGGTTACCAGGCTAGTTTTCATTATATTAGAATTTATGGGTAAATCAACTTTTTTGTCTGTTATTGCCATGGTTACGGTGGCCTGAGTCACGCTGGTTTTATGCAAAATTATGCTACTTAAACTATGCAAACATATTTTTTCTGGTGTTAATATGCCCTTACCTTAATGGGCCACCTACAGACATGCACTACATGCATGTTTGCCTAATTGAAGTAGCATGATTTTGCATAAAACCAGCGTGACTCAGGCGACCGTAACCATGGCAATAACCGACAGAAAAAAGTTGATTTACCCTTATAACACTTAGAGAATCGGATTTTTAGCGAATAAATATATTCTTATAGGTCGATCACGCTTTTCTTGTTATTCATAACTGTTAATGCAACACTTGTGGGAGACTATACTTTATGAAACCTACGGTGCCTATCGTACCCACATCGCATCATCGGGAGCCAATCAGCGCCGATATCACGACATCTACAGCCTCTCTGATTGGTCTAGGATATTAGTACGGGAGAATGGAGCCCCACTCCATCATTCGCTTCACATCTTACAACTCGATGCACGCATATGTGCAATATTTAAACTATTTTCTTTTTGTTTTTTTTCTATGTACCACAAATGTACTAGTTTGTTAATTAAACCTATACACATTGAAAAGTCTTCCAAATTATTGCTGCTGAACCTGTCCCAAGAAGCTACCAGCCGATCCACATCCATAAACGCGCGCACAATAACCATAGTAAATTAACCTGGGTCACGCAGTTTAAAAGAACAAAATCTATGATTTTTTTAACAATTACATGACTTACATGACCTTTAATCACTTATCATTTTAGTAAAGCGTGCTGATAATTTCTTCAGCAAACTATGCAATTTTGTCCCCTGGCTGACGGGCCTCACAAGAAATAGTTGATCCACCCATAAAGTTTTATTAAACCTACAACATGAAATAACGTTTACATTTATGCCCTTGACTGTTCAAACGTGGTTTTGACCTCGAAAAGTTAAAAGGTCGTAAGTTGACTTGGTGCAGTACGGAGCGCCGCCATTTTGAATCGGCCTTGAAAACATGCGCGCGCATCTGCGCATTTCATTTAAATATGAGCTCTCTGGGGTGGGCGGAGAGTCCATCGATTGCCCGGCGCGCTGCGCGTATCAAGGTTAGGGGTACCAGATGAACGGCCGACATTTTAAATATGGAGGGGTTGCATCATTTCATGTTACGCGTTTTATGCAATACGTCAAAAACTTTTCACCTATTAATCTTATTATGATTATGATTGTTGATAAGCGTTAATATTTATATGGAAGAGCATGAAGGCTTAATATCAGCGTTCTATTTTTTTTTTTCGTCAAAGGTCAAACCTGTATTGATTGATGCTCGCCGCGCATCCGGGGTTCTCGTTGCATAGATGCAATATTAAACGCAATAAATAACGTGCGAAATTCGAATTTTCCAGAGCCTGCAGGAAATGAAGGCGTCTGGCAGCAAGGGCCTCATACACAGCTCACATGCCTTCATTTTTTGAATCAACCTTTTTGGTGGGAGCATTTTTTTTTATTTACTGGATTTTTTAGAAGCAACATAGGTTTGCCAATCAAAATATGTGTCATATGTACTGAGATTCATTAAGGAGCAAAATCGAGGACTTGCGAATTATGAAGATATCCATAGCTTTGTTATTTTAATAGCGACTGCTTACCAATCTTGAGGTTCTGGGTTAAAAATGCATTAGTATTTTTGTCGGATTTTATTTTTCATAGCGTAGAATGTCTGATTAAGATATTGGTATGAATCTTGCTTGTTTGAAAAATTTTAAATAAACATGCAATAATGCAAAGTAAAATAATAGGTGGGTGAACTGCCTTCTGTCTGTTATAACAGCAATGCAATAACAGACAGAATAAAGTTTATTCAGACAGGTATCATGTTATTGGTTATGCTAATGACAAAGAAAAAGCATAGACTACGTAAAAAAAAGTTGTTCATGTATTGTGTAGAAGAAAAAACAATTACAGTACCTGGTGATAAAGTTTGCACATTGGTCTTTAAAAAGAGACAACTAATGTTGCATAAACGTCACATACACACTCTATGAAGCTGAGACTGTTTCCAGTGACAGATGTGCAATAATAGCCTGGTACTGTATATAAAGCTGAAAATTGCAGACAAGCATTCTTCGAACATGAGTTTAGAATCAATGTTTATAAAATAGAAGTATGAAGAAACATTCGCAGTTTGCTGAGTTGTATTATAATTGGGTCAATCACGTTATTCTGTCACATCACCCAGGGGACAGCAGTTGCATAGTTTGCTAGAAGAAAGTATCCTGCACACTACTATCATGAATAGTGGGGTGCCCCAACTTGGAAATGCTAAGTAACTGTCAAAGAATTCAAAGTTTTGTGAATTCTAATGCTATAAAAATGTAATTTTAAGAGTGACCCAGGAACATGTAACCATAGCAACCAATGACATAAAAAAGTGACGGACCCAATTACATAATACCTGGGCTGTGCAAATGTAGAGTAGAGCTAAACAAAGTGAATGTCTTTTCTCTCAAATCTGATGAAGTTCCTGTGCAGACTAGTACAAGAAACCTTCCATGTCCTTCCAGAAAACCTCAGCCAAAAGGAACCAGATAGTAGTTGATTTTCTTTGCTAGTAAGTGAACTTAAACACAGTCAACAAGGGTGTATCCAGCTTTCAGTACAATTTTTTTTATAGGTTGGGTTATCCATTTACAGGCTATGATTTTAACGATGACTCTCTTTATGTAAAATAAGAGTGACAGCTTGTAGCCACAGCTACTTAAAGCGTGTCAGTGGTTATATGACAGCTCTGATGAACAAAAGTCATTTAAATTAGAAACGGCTTGTCCTCACCAACTACACTGCCATACTAACTCAAAAAGATGCATCTCTCATAATTGTTCTATGGGAGATGCGTCCTTTTTAGTTAGCACGGCAGTACAGATAATGACTGAAATTGCAGCAATGCATTAGCTTTGATAGGTTAGTTAATTTTACCAGGATGTAGGTTAGGTCCTTACAAGGTTGACATTTGGATAACAATGGATTAAAAAAATAACAAACTATAAAAAATCTAGAAAACAAGTTTATGAAAGTACATATTATACATGTCAAGGATATTTTTTTTAACTGGTCTACATATTGATTTTAATTATTAAATTTAGGGTTGCCGATCCACAATCACATAATGTGAGCTTATTGTTGTGTCCAAATTTGATTGATTAAGGCTTTTTGCAGGTTTCTACAAATTAACGAGTAGTATAAATATTTAGGCTCACAAAACTAAATCTGACTATTTGGTCAAACCGTCTGGCTTTTTGTAATACTTTTGAAAGTAGCTCGGGTCCAACCTTGGGTATTTGTGTTTAACCCACAAACTTAAACTATAAAATTGCATTGGTATCATTTTGAGACTGAATAAGCACTTGTGCCATTTAAGCTACTAGGCAATCACTATTTTGATATTTGGACCTAATGCATACAAAATACCTAGTACAAATAAACTCCCATTTGTAATATAATGCAAAGGTAAGTTTTAGCATATGGCATAATATGCTTCTGAGTATGGAGATGTACAAAGACTAGCGATGATAAATTAATAAAATTTGGCTTGTCCGTCTTTTAAAGAATTCAACAAACATTAGCATAATGCAATGTTTCACACAATGAGACAAAAGCAAATATCGAGATGTTCAGGAACTGCGTCGTAACTCCCATGCCACTAAAATTAAGTCAAAAGTGCAAGATAATAGACAAAATAAACAACTTTCAAACTTTTTACCTTCATCTGGCGGCTTTTCCCTCCAACTCCAACAATAAGCTTTACCCAACAAATCGAACATTTTCGAAAATTCAAAATTCGAACGTCACACTAGTTGATATCGCGGCGCGCCAACGAGAAATGCCAATAATTGCAGGTCCCCCAGGCGTCCAAGGTAGCGGGTCAAGGACCAATGTCAAGGTTCCTGGCTCGAGGGAAAACGGCACCTCTGACAAGGATTTAAGGACGAGTATCCTGTGGGATGCGCGCGCTGACGTAAAATCAATTCCAATGCAACCCTGTAAGTTCGCGCATAGGCCTTGAATGCATGCACCCCGGGAGGTTAAAAATAGTACCTGCTGCTGGCTTCTCCGTCGGTGGACGGAACACGGAGATAACTGATGAAAAGCACCCCATTACTCCTTCCAGCCAAAACAGTTTCTTTTCTTCATCATCAGCACTTGGCCGTAGTTGAAATTTGTCATTGAAAATACCACCGTCTACATCGTCCTGCCCGTCTGGGCACCCGTTTCCGTCCATTGTTACTAACGACACATTCACATAGAAATCTAACACATTTTGAAAAAAAACTCGTATAAAGGATTTCAAAACAAATTTTGCGTTCACAAGAAGCTACACGCACAACACCGCGATGCCTGAAAGTTTACTATGTCTATGGTAGACAGACAATGGCAATGGCAGGCAATAGACAAAGTAGAATATATAAAACATTCTGTTCACGGGCGACTGATAATTTGAATTGAACAACATAGTGCTAAGCTTCATAAATAAATATACAAATATAAATAAACAAGCTGCTAAGTTTCATAAATGTCTCTAATGCATTGTAAAGCCTAACAACTTACTATTTGACCCTCGCCATGTTGCGGATTTTCAGTGACACTAATTTATTTTACTGGCAATGATTACTGTTTGACATCAGGCGTTGAATGTCATCGAATGTCACCGATGTAAACAAAAAGAAAATATATCGCGACTTAAACGATTTTATCATAAAAATGCCGAAAAAGATACCAATAGAAGCAAGAAAAATCGTCTTAAATACAATAAAATATTTAAACCAAAGAGAGTACGAAGGATTGAATAGTATTCCATTGGGAAATGTTTTGCGATTGGTTACTGACATGACCGGTACTGACACTTTATAGTGCGGTTGTATTTGAATTGGTTAGTTGTTATAATTAAACTTAATAGATTTTATTTTCTCATTTAAGGTGTATGTAGATCGACGATTAAAAATATTTATAAAAATAAAGAAGCGACTTTGCCAACTGTACAAAATAAAGCCCCACGCAAAAAGAATAGAAGACTACTATTTAGGAAGTCACTCAAGATAACTGGACCGACGGCTGTGACCATGTAAATAAAAATTGAAAACGATTATAGGAATAAAGGCCGAACGATTTATAATCGAGGTTGGTGGTCCTGAAAGCGACACAACATCTGACGAAGATCAAACTTCATCAGAGTCAGAATATCAAGAATACATAAAAAATATTGAGTAGGTATTTGGAATCGGATTTTGACGAATAGGTAATATTACAAAGCTTTTATTCTCTGTAATAAATATTTTGGTATTAAAAATATCAACATGAAGCCAATACACACCATGCTGACTATACATGACGTATGCACATTATTGCCATAGGTAAACTGTTTGTAGCGACACTGTGTCAGGGTCAAATAGAAAGTTGTTAGGCTTTAAATAATATTCATAAATAAGAAAGTAAGGAATTTATCACCGTGAAAGAGCACGTCTGGGCCATAATTATTTTATCGTTTCGTTGATGACAAAAATGACGACGATAAGTTCACTAAAATAATAATACCTACCTAGTGTTTTGTTCCATCATAGTCCAAATGTTGGCAGGCTAACATCCCGGTCTCTGTGGAGAAAGTTTAATGTAGTCTTGCAAACCAGTTTTTCCGTTGTTAGAAATCAGGAAAAGTATATCAATCCCACTCTTTCTTTCTTTCTTTTCTTTCTTTCTCTCTTTTTGGAGTCAGTAATTCAGAATATTAGCATAAGGAAAAATCATTAAGTTTCTTTCTACCTGTGTAAATCTTGACCAAACCATATTAAAATTCTGGGGTTTTCCATGATGGGGTGGATACCCGCCTACTATTCGTTCTAGAAAGCATACAGCAAAATTAAAATTATTTTAATAAACCACGCTATTTTTGTCACCTGGCCGATCGTAAAGAATAACAAACAAACATAGTTATATTTCTAATGATATTCATCCGCCGCCTCGGTAGTCGTTTTACGAGTTGTGAAGCACTTAATAAAGTAGGTAGGTAAGAGTCAGTCTCGCACCTTTGGTATCATTAACAGTATTGTGGTATCATTAACCCTATTCAATACACGACGCTTATGAATTTTACCCGCTATTTTAAAAGTACTCGTAATTGGTCCATCAAAGTTTTGTTTCGCTTTATTTTATTTGAACTTGTTGAAAATGTTGCGCATACACGCGTATTGTTGTGAAAAACGCTATTACCTACCCATCACGGCACTGAACTGAACGTTGCACAATTGTATTTTCAGACATTTTTGAGCTTGCGTTAAACTCACCATGGTCCACGTTTATATATATATATATTTTTAATTGCGCTATTTTTTTTCGAACCAGTCCTCGCGAATGGTACGGGCGGCTGGCTTCAGAAGGCTAGTAAAAACTATATAGCTAAAGGTAAAATTTAAACTTCAAAATAAAATACATGATTAATGATAATAATGATACGTGATAGTTAATGTAGATGGTTAATGAATACGTTTGTGTCTATGTATCGTTGAACTTTTTAAGACTGTTAATAATGAATGTGGTGAATTTGCAAAATGATGTTACTGCAGATTTTTTTGTAATGACATCTTGAAGGTTGTATGGGTCAATTTTGAAGTTATGGCAGATGATTTCATGATCGAGATGAGGGTTGGTGAATTTAGGACAATGTCTGAGGAGGTGATCAATGGATTGTGGGGTGGTTGCGTCGCACGGGCAAAATGGGTCAGGAGTGATTTTAAAACAATGGAGGTATGTTTTGTGATATCCGTGACCGGTGAGAATTTGGGTTAGGTGGAAAGTTATGGTGGTTTTATTTTTGAAGTCGTGGATGTTGTTAAGGGTAGGCAGCCAGTTTTTCAAGTGAAGTCCAGTGGGGTAAAGTAAAGGTTGCTATGTGCTTCTTCGGTCTCTTTGCGGCATAGATTTTTTATGTAAGACACGGGGATCAAGTCGAAGTCTGGAGCTTTGTGAAGTGTGGCAGCGATTTTTGCTTCTTTGTCGGCTTCCTCGTTTCCTTCAATTCCCACGTGAGATTTGATCCAGCAGAAAGATATGGAGCCCGTCTGTTGTATCTGAATAATTTTCTTGTGGATGTTGTTGATGGTGCTGTTAGTGCTGCTTCTGTTGGCAATTTCTTGAAGAGCTGCCATGGAGTCGGAGTAGATGGTTGTGTTTGGGAATTTGTGAAAAAGGCACGTATCGCAGGCTGCATCAATGGCAACACATTCTGACTGGAATACGGTGCAGTGTTTATGCAGCTTTTTACGCTTTATAGTTCGTTTGCCATTCGAATGGTAAATGACGAACGCTGGCTGAGCCAACTCCGCCGTCGTGTTTGCTGCCATCGGTGTAGATGTGTGCATATCTATTGTATTATACGCATCAAGGTCTGCTGCGTTATTGACTTTGTTGATTTGTATAGATATTCTTTGGGAAGGATGAAGTAGTTTTGCCGGGGATATTTTTATATCTATAGTGTTATCTGCCGGGAGATGTATGCAAAATCCAGTACGTCTAGTTTTTTCTATTTCTGCGACTTCTATGAGTTTTAGGTTAAGTGGAGTGAGGCCTGCTAAAGCTATGGATGCAATGGTAGGGAGCGTGCGGAAGCCCCGGATAATTTTAATTGCAAATCCTCTTTGAAGACTGAGTAGGGCGTTAGTAACTTTTTTATATTTAGTAGCACTGCTCCAAATCTCTGCGGCGTACGTTATGGTGGGTTCAATTACGTGCTTATAGATTATAGAGACATTCGTCGAGTGGACACCCCATGTAGGACGAATGTAATTGCATAGTTTGCCAAATAATTTCTGCGCTTTTTTAATGACGTTTATATTATCGTCACACCGATACGTAGATTATTGACACATCCATATTACAAGAAATCCAAACAATATTTAACATAAAAGGAGTAAGGCTACATTACGACTTAAATTTATCAATTATATAATATTTCTGTATTTACTCAATGTTAAAAGGCAGGTTATGAGAACAGCTGTTCATTATTTATTTATTTTCTTCAAAAATAACGAGGTAGATGCTGAATTTTAGTATAACACTTATTAATGATGTGCCCCATCATAAAAAAAACCCTAATAGCTGTTGAAGCACACGATACTCCCTTAGGGTGAATACATATTTATCAACATGCGTACTCATTTTGTCTAATGAAATTGTCCATGTAGTATGAAACGTGTAAGCATGCGTACGCGTGTGGAAAGCTGGACGCGGTCTCGCACTAAGCTGACATTTTCTATAGACAAAATGCGTACGCATGCTGATGAATGTGTCTTCACCCTTATCCTTCCACAGCTATCTAAAACTAAACTAGCTATCGAAAACTTTATGCACTATAATTTTGTTAAGTATCGTTATAATAATGTATGTTAAAAATACTACTGACCTAATGTTATTTATAGTTTAAGCGACGGTCACTATCACTAGGTGTGGGTCTATGGTACGTGCAGTGTTAGGCAGAATACTGTATATTCTACTTGTACTGTGGCATGTAAAATAAGATAATGCGAGCTAATTTTCCGTTTAACTAAAGTAGTCGACTAGTCGCTTCTACGATGTGGTTAAAGACAATCGTGTTCGTGTTCCTATACGTCAACAATTGGGCCAATGTCGGGGCAGAAAATTGCAAATTAAATGACATTATTTCCAACGGTGATCTCGTGTTTCACGATTTGTCACACGAATTCAACGAACAAACAATTTATTGGCCGTTCGACAAATCTTTTGCTTTCACCAAGAAAATAGCTGAAAGTGGAAAAAATGGCTGGTAAGAATTAATTTGAGTATTTTTGGATAAATGTTACTTTGCGAAATTTTATTTAGTGAAATTTCTAACTAAACTTATTTTGTTATATATATATTCATTTTCAAAACTACAATTTATATAAATAGATTAAAATCTAATCTATTTAACGTAACCTATATCTAAGGTTGGCCCTTGTGGCATTGTACCGAGGATGCTGGCGGTATTCCTCGCTGTATCGCAATACTGATGCGTTGTGCGAGGAAGTCACCAGCTCTTCGGTCTTTAGTTACATTAACCTGACGTTTCGCGATTTCAGCAAACAATTAGCGTGCGCTGGGGCCCCATGAACCTAAACTTATAATATATTTTACATTTAAAAATCAAGACCCAGCCTTCAAAGTCATCGCCCGAATAAATTTATTAAGTTTATAATTTGAACACTTTTTTTTAGTTACTTAAACTTGTTTTGATCTTCTTCAATAAGCTAAATATAAAGCAATTATCATAAGAAGTGTAAAAAGGGTTGTTGGTATGCCACTTGTATTGCATCGGTCAAGAGAAACAAGTATGCAAAACATTTATAAATAAGTATAAGATATAAGTATGTAAGTCTGTAGTGAATGACTTACTGACTCATATTATAATAGCGACATCATTGATCATGAATCGATTAATATTTTAATAACATACATATAGAATTCATTAAAATTTTAATTCCAATAGATCAAAGTACGCGTAGCGTACCTACGCGTTATGCGCAATTTATCGCAAGTAAACATTAATATCATCTAACAAGAGGTCCATTATACATAATTATTTCAAGCTATGAATGAAGACACCAAAGATAATAATGGTCGCTAATCGAATTTATGGCTAGGTATTACGGTAGCAAATTATAAAATACTTACCCTAAAGATCGTAAACTTGTTTTTAACTGTCGTGCTATAAAAATAATGTAACGCAAAAGTGAAATCCTAATCTAATTAATGCATGCATATTTTTTACATTCACTTACTACGAAGTACGAGTACAACATGTGTCATTTTTCTCTAGGTATACATACAGATTTTTTTAATTCATAGTACGGTCCATTCATCCTTAGTTGTCTTATCTAGTAAACAACTTTCTAACCTAAAAGTAAACGTTTTCTGTTGTAAACTGCTGTTTCCTTAATTCAAAATTAATTAATTTACTAATCACTACGGAGTCGGATGGACTGCACAAATAAAGACTCGGGTATTTTAGTATAGGCTAATATGGCAGTTTAAATTACAACAGAAAACGTGTACTTTTAGGTTAGAAAGTTGTTTACTAGATAAGACAACTAAGGATGAATGGACTTTACTACAATATATTGTTTCATTTGTCTGTCTGTAGGTATGCATCAAATGAGTTCGAGGCTGGCGAACATGGTGGCACACACATGGATGCCCCATACCACTTTTATAGAGAAGGGAAATTTGTTGGAGAAATACCTTTAGAAAAGCTCATCTTGCCTCGTAAGTTTACTTTTTGTACTTTCCTGCTAAGGTTATTATTAGTCAAAGTTCAACACTGCTCAACTTTATCACAAATGTAAATGACCCCAACTATAAACAAGCATATTAAGCACATTATCTTATTAAGTAATAGGAGCAAGTTAAACTAATATTATTATGTAAACAAAGCAATCATGTACTCTTATCTTCCTTCTTGCAGTGATAATAGTTGACATTAGTTCCCGTGTCAACGATGATCCTAATTTCGTACTCCACAAACATCACTTGGACTACTTGCTAAATGACAATAATGGAAAACCTTGCATAATTATATTCAAATTTGGTTGGAGCAAATTTTTCGGTGATAAACAGAAATACTTGGGTATGAATGGTACAGATCTCACGCTGAACTTTCCCGGTAAGATAAAGATTTACTTATATACTACATAGTTATCAATGTCATCATTCGTAACCTTATAAGAAACAAAATATCATGTAATATTTTAGGACTCAGTCAAGAAATAGCTGAATGGATAACTACATCGTACAAGAACGTCGTTGGTATTGGCATAGATGTGGCTTCCTTGGACCCAGGTAGCAGTACAACCTTCCCAGTCCACAGGACCATTATGACTGCTGGCTTGTACGGCATGGAAAACGTCAAGTTGGACACTCCAGTGCCAGGTATTAATGGAGAATAGAGAATAATTACAGGGTATCCCAAAAATAACGCAAGATTTAGATTCAATGAAAAGGGTTTTGTTGATCATGTCACTCATTAGCAGACATCGGATTCCGTGGGGCGATTTTTCTTGACAGCTAGGGACTTCCTATATCGATAAACTCATTTATCGATACTAGTTCTACATACTAGTAACTGCCCCCAACATTGTATGTATTTTTGGTAACTATGTATTGGTCTGAAGACAAGTATGAAAGTCACACTGAGCGTCTTTAATCATTTTATATTTATGAGTGAAAATAAATAATGCGCATTCAAAAAATAGAAGACGTGCTTAAGAAGCAACCTGAAGTAATTTGACGCGGGTCTAAGCTTCAACAATAAAATATGGGACAGTTATGAAGAAAGTAATTGTAACGAATAAAATTTTAGACACGTTTCCAATAAGAATGAGACATTTTAATTGTTATTTTATTGCATTGTACTCTTATAATAAATAAAATACTGTATAAGAAAACCTATGTGTGATCACTAGTATTTAAAACTAATATCGATAAATGAATTTATCGATATAGGAAGTCCCTTGCTGTCAAGACGATTTGCCCCACGGAATCCGATGACTGCTTAGCCGAATTGTGCATAAATAAATAGGATTGAATTTTGTCCATGCACCGTCGAAATTACAAGAGGGTACCTATTAAGCTCTCACCTAAGCTACACTAAACTTAGACTATCAATAACTCCATAAAATGAGTAATAATAATTTCAATATGCACCCGACATTGTATTTTTCACTGAATACATCCGTGATATATTCTTAATATCTCTGTTGTGGTTCAGGATTTAAACCAAAACAAAAAAACGTTTTATTCATCACATTTAAATCTGGCGCCACATTCTGAAGTAATTCAATTCAACTGTAGTTTCTTTAAATATTTTGCAAGTAGTAAGTAATGGAAATGGAACGAAAATTTTATTTTTATTTCTTTTCGTTTCAGAGTATGGTTGCACTGGCATAGCAATGCCTATGAAGATAGCAAAAGGCACTGGGGGACCACTCCGTCTGGCTGCTATTTGTCCAAGGACAACACCAACATCGTTTTAAGAAGAGCAAGAATTAGAAAAAAATAAACAATTTATCCTTAAATGTTACATAAATGTACAAAAAAACTTTATCGAAATATATGTAACTAACGTAATGACTTTCTTTATTGCTGTATTATTTGTCTGTTATGATTGAAAATAATACAATATAGGTGCATTCCACAAAAAAGTTTACTTTGTCGGGAACGTGACGGCTATGACAGCTACCTTACAAATATATGGAAAGTGCCAGAATTTTTTATATATATAAACACCTAGTTATAAAATTAAGACACACCAAAAATTTTATTTGTAATCTTCTTAGATGTACCCAAAGAACGGCGTCATATTCCCGTCATTCTCGTGGAATGCACCTATAGAGGTATATTGTGCTTACCTACTCTAATACAATGATTCTTTGTTACAAATTGATTAGTACTACAAGAATGAAATTATAATTCTATCCATAGAATAATAATGGACGTTAACAATACCTGCATTTACATAGATAATTCTTATTCAACCCTTGTCTTGACTATGGAAATTATGTAGTTTGTTTTTATTTAAAATAAAAAAAACTTTTTATTTTATTTAATGAGGGTTTTTGATACTTTTTCTGCCGCTATGGGGAGGTCAGATGGCAGCACTGAGCCGACCTTATAACGAACTGTCAAAATAAATACGCGCATTTAATTTTCAACATATTTATAGGTTTATTTATTCTGAAAACCATTACTTTAGTCATATTGTTACCTAAAATAAATAAATAAAATAGTTCCAAGTCAATTCTCATGAAATTAACAAAGTTATAGTAATTATTTTGAATACCAGTGACTTTGAGCGCCTGTTTTAGAGTTCAATCTTCAGTACGACGACCATGACCGTATTAGTCGTAATCCATTACAAAATCAATTCTCTTCCAAATAAAAGAGAATTTCAATATTTTAGGCCCAGGTGCCTATGAATAGTATGAATCTGACAGCTGTCGAGACCAGGTGCGTACGAAGCGCCGCCTGGTGGCAGAAAAATTATCGAAAACCCTCATTAACAATTGTTTTTTGTGTCAAATTTACAAAGATGCCACCATAGACATGCCACAGAAACTTACGTAGCTTTTAATCTATTGCCTAAACGCAACTTGAATGGATTGCTTTATTGAACATAGACAAAAGTTTGTTTGATTTGACAAGCGACGTCACGTCAACAGGGCAAGGGGCAAATGACTTAACCGTACTGCCGACTCGCATTTACATATAATTCAATAAGTGAATTTAAATTCATAATTTCTCCAGCTTTGCATGGCACAAAGAAGAATAAAGGACCTTTCCATATAGTTTTTTTTGCACTAAAGAAAGGATGGATAAGTTGTCACTGAAGGAGTTTTTCGCGGCGTATAAAAGGTGGGTGATAAGTAATCCTAATTTGGTTACCGATGTCGAGACCGTAGCTACATGGTCCTCGTACTTCGTCGCCGGGAAGATAAATAAGTCACCTATAGTGTCTGAACTCGTGTATTCTCTATCTAAGCTGCTTTCTTTGTTCAACGACAAATTAATACGCGAGGCTTACGGCTCCGAAGTACAGTTCTATGGTCTTAGGGAGCAAATCAAGATATGGCTGACGGTTATACATTACTCTGAAGTGTTTGTGGAGCTTGTTGTGAAGAACAGATGGGGAAACAAAGGGAAATGGACGATCGCTACTTTACTTCAACTTTTCAAGTGTTCTTCGGCTTTAATACTTCTATTGAGGTTCAAAGAGCTACCAATACAGCACCCGCCAGTGGCTGCGCTTCAAAGAAAGAAATTCACTGAAGATAAAACAAGTGAAGAGGGTGAGGGGTCTTTTTTCACTTTGAGACGTTCCGGAAGAGTGATCAGACGTGTTGATGGGGCTCCTCCAGTAGCCTTCCGAGATTGGCAGCCGGTGAAACTCAAAGACGACAACAGCCTCCCTGTGAACGTGAAGGACTTGGTTTACGCCGAAGCGCTGCATATTCTAAAGCCACTCATTCATTTAGCAGCAATGAGAGTATTTGGAACGAAAGCATGGAAACAATGGCTCGTCTCTCTAGGCATTGACTTAGCGAGTTTGAAACTTTACAACCGACACATGAAAGATCTTACCGCTGAACAGAAACTAGAGATTAGTCGCCGGAAATTAGGACTGGTCCTGTACTTGCTACGCAGTCCTATGTACAATGGGTATTCAAAGAATGTTATAGAAAGTGTCTTGACATCTGCGTCAAACAGAGTTCCACTGATGGCATTTATATGTGGCCCAGTGATACAATATCTGAGCCACTGGCAAGACATATATTTCTACATGTGGGCATCATAAATCGTGACTACACAGTGTAATTTTTTAACTCCATTTTTTATGTTATCGGAAATTATGTAACTGATTATGTTGATGCAATTCTGACGGGATTCCAACTTACTAAAATCTTGTATTCCAACATAGTACTATCAAGAAAGTATTTTGGGCCATACAACATACAACTAAAATCATGTAATCACAATTCTAGTGTAAAAAAAATTTCATGGGTTTATAAACTTTTTTGTCTGGCCAATATTTAAATTCAACCATGTTCAATAAAAAAGAAGATCATATAATTTCTTAATACCTTAGTTGACACAATTTAAATTAAAATTATGCATGAAGACAGTATACCCTCAAATAGTCTTACAATTTGTAACTGTAAATAATGTTATTGTGCTGTTAAGTAAATTTAAGATATAAACTCGCAAGTAAATCAGATTTTATAATAAAAGGAGTATAAATTAATAGACATGACTAAATGGCCTGACTTGTGTTGTGTCTTTGTCTAGAAAAGAACCTACTATGTTTGTTAATAATTATCTATGTATGTACTTAACACGTTCACTGTGGTAGGTTTTCAACCCTTTACAAAGTATGATTAATTACAAGTTAAGCTAATTGCCGCAGCGAAGGTGTTAATCTGGGAACGGTTCATGAATATTTTTATGATGTAACTATGTGTTAAATGATTATTGATTTCTGGAATAAGCTAAATAATTAAGATTTTAATAACATGACAATGATTAAAAGTCACAAAGTGACAATCTAAAAGTGACTCCAAATAAAAAGTAGAAAATCACATACATACATATTATGTATAGTCAGGTTGGGTAACCACTCATTTGCTTGGAAATTTTCGTTGAGCTTTATTCCTATGTATATGAACGGAGATACGAGCTTTATTTCAAGTATTTGTTACATAGTAAGATGTGGTTGGCAACCGACGAATTACGGTTTTGGTGATAGTTAAAAAGGTGACTGGTATTTCTAAGTTGAAGAGTCGATTGCAAAGAAAATGTACAATTGGTTAATTCAGTTAATTGTGTTGCGAAAGTTAGTCATACTAATTATAGTGTGTCTACCCAACAATCTTTGGCAGTTGAAAATGGCGTCATATTTAACGAATATAATGTTCATAATTCATGTAATTTTATTATTTGAACTTGTTGCCTTTTTTCACTGCCAAAACTTGTTACACAATATTTAACTTCGTAGCATAAAAATTATGACGTAAAATATTGTTTTCTGCCCTCCGGCCGGCTAACAGCACTTTGCCGGCCGCTGCGCTAAACCAAGTTGCCGCCTGTTGGCTTCGCCTCGGCCTACAATTACACGTCATTCGAGCCATTTCCCACTTAAACGGCCTTGGCATGTAATCTACTATTTCATTATTAACTTTGTAGAATTTTTTTGCAATCAACCCGAAGGGTCCACTGAAAGAATATGTTTGGCACAGTCACGTCTAATAATATGTAAATATGTCTGAACGTATGTCAAAGGCATAAGGATCAAAGTCGTATACATATTATTAGAGACGACCGTACTAATGACATTTAGAGGCGTTTTCACAAAACGTTATTGAAAGCCCTTTGTTATTTAATTTGGACAAGTTTCTTTGTTATTCTGTACCATAATTTTCATACAGTTTTTTTCTTTCCATTACGCTACCCTACTCCCTTTGAACATCTATGAAAAAACGGTATCGTAATGGAAAAAAACATTTTGGGACATGTTTTTTCTCCTATTAGAATCGAAAGTGCTCGTGATTCTGAGTAGAACAAGCCCAAACTTGTCCAAATTAAATAACAAAGTGATTTCAATGACGGTTTGTTAAAACGCCCTTAGGCCAAAGCACCTCAAAAGTCAGGTTGTTTTCGTTTTGATATTTTAATTGACTAGATAAGTAGACAAATGGAATTTCTGTGGATCCGTCAGTTATATTTGTTATTTTAAATTAATGAACAAAAAGATCGTGTTAGTGTGTACAGTAAAATGCAGAAATATGTATCAAAAAGCCACTCATAAATATGTTAACATGATATTACATCCCAATAAATTGGGACATATTATTGGGAAACTTTGCATTTGACTGTATATCCACGCCAATTTCTAGATTTTACTGACGTAGCAATAAGGCATATAATGGTGTAAGACAAATTAGATTTGTTCTAATATTAATATTATCTATATGTTCAATGTTTCATACTAATGCTTTCTGGTTCTGAACATATTTTTGGGACTTAAATAATTTTATTATCTGTATATGAGTTTGGAAAATATTTTACAAACCGAATAAAAAAAAGATGATGTTCCAATTAGACTGTTTGTTTTTTTTATATTTGTTACCTCAGAACTTACGACTTGGTAGACCGATTTCAAAGATTATATTTTTATTTGAAAGCTGATGCTTCTCGATTGGTCCCATTTTAATTTAGTCTAATTCTGATAATCACATCCATGAGAAAACCATGTCTTAAATATTCATTAAACATGTGCACAACAAATGGACGAATACCTCAATATCACGCCAATCGATTCCGTTAATTTTTGTTGACTTCAAAACAAATGGGATTAAGAGAAATGGGTTGAAGTTTTTATTTGGTGACTATTTAGTAGATGGGTGAATCAACTTTTTTCTGTCTATTATTGCCATGGTTACGGTCGCCTGAGTCACGCTGGTTTTATGCAAAATTATGCCGATTATGCGGATTTCGAAGCTTGCGGTAACGTCGCTGTTTGGAAATTGAAGGCACATGGATATTAAGGACTTGTGTCTCTGCTGTACGACTTCTGTTTCTGCACTCTAGGTTGGGTGTAATGTTTATAATTTTTATAAAGCTACGAACAAATAAAACATGGAAGTTGCACGCCATACTAAATGGCCTCTCAAAACTGATCCTGACCTGAACTTTGAGTGTCATCCCCTCTTCAATGCATCACGCAAATAAATTTCTGTAATATCCTATAAAAACTTACAGCTATTTAAAATAGTTGTGATTGGTCCATCAAACTTTTAATTGGCTATATTCTCTTTGCTCAAAGATGTTGCGCCGACATATGCGCGGTGTTAAGAAAAGAGCTATGTCCTGCCCAAATCGGCTCAATTGCACAATTGTTTTTGGGGTCATTTTTGAATTCGCCACAGAACAAAAAATAACGTAGAAGCGGCTTATACCCCGATTCTCGAGAGAACCGATGTCGCCACACTCACACTGACGCAAACATGCACACAGAAGTATCTGAAAGCTTATTGGTTATAAAATCTTATACAAAAATAAACTTTATTTCGAATGCGACAAAAGCAAAATTATACTACTCGTTTTATTACTTACGACGTTTCGCTTGCTACTACTAACTTGCAAAGAGAGTGTTGCTATCTAGCGTCGAGTAGCATAAGTCTGTTTATAACTAAAAC
>JALPQI010016588.1:0-25604 GCA_025490895.1 Thaumatotibia leucotreta
AGCGAAAGATTCCAAAATTGAGCCACGAGCGTAGCGAGTGGTTCAAAAACTGGAATATTGAGCATTGCGAAGGTCTCAAGGCACGAGAGTTGAACAAACTTTGCCGCCAAGTGTAATACAACTTTTTTCCCCTCACTATCGCGAGGAAATATGATTACAAATCTCACCCAAATATAAATTAACTTAAAGAAACCATTTAAAACTAGCTAGTGCGGGGAAAAAAATAATCTAGTTTTCATCTGGGTTCATGTAAATACAAGAGGTCTGATCTGCACTGAACTGTAATAGGTTGATATAATAATGTGTTTTTCATTTAATGGTCTTGTGCGATACCGGCTGTGCCGAGTGCAGAGACCGATATCATTTTTGTGTAATAGTACATTACTATTGAGGACGGGAAACGAAGGGTTACAGGCCAAGTAGATTTATCTAGATAGAAATACGCGGCCTGTAATCTTGTTTCTCGCCGAGATTTGTATAGTGCTTTTCTCAAACTTGCAATGAAATAAAAAATCGAAAGTGATTTTCACAGTACACAAACAAATAAGTCAAAGAAAGAAAAGAATCTACAAAATAATTAAAAAGAACAACTTATACGTCAATTTTTTTTTAAACTATTTGAGATAATGTTTTAGTTCTTTTTTTTTACGGTGAAATGCCAAGATGTTCTGTCACTTTACATGTTACTTCCGGTAAATCAGAATTCTAACGAACATTTACAAAAATTCTCCAAAAGTCTACAACTCGACATTGGCAAAATCCACTTTGCTACTATTGGCAAGGAGTGCAAGCCATGCATGCGGAAAAAAAAGTTACTTCCGGTATTTAACTTTTTAGAGCAGGTTCCTTCCGGTACTTTGCAGTCCTAAAAATATGGTGAATAGTTATGAAATGCCTTTACATATCAAGTTGAATCATCGAACAAGCGAGATGGTACTTCCTGGTTTAATTCGACTTACGTAATGCCAACATTTCATTGCAAGTTTGAGAAAATATGGAAATAAATGTCTTATGTTTACAGTTGAAGCGGCAATAAACGTGCAAGAGGAGTATTCGGGTATGACCACAGAATCCTGCGTCGACGAAGACGTGTCTGCAGAGATGGACAGTGATGATGAACCGCTCGTACCTTCGAGTAAGGCGTCGGGTGAGTACGAATTAGAACTCTCTATATTATTATAATTTTCTTTTAATATAATTTTCTCAAACTTGCTACGGAATGTTGATGTTACTTACTTTATATTAAACCCGGAAATACTATGTATCCGGTGTCATGTGCTAAGATGATATGTAAAGAGATTTCATGTATTTATTTCACACCTGGGACTGCAAACAAACTGTCTTTTGTTTTGAAACGTCAAATTGTGACACTAGGGCTTACATTCAGCCACAGAAAAAAAACCTTAGAACTAATGTCTATACCAGAACCAAACAGATTAAAAAAAAAGTTAGGCGCGAATGTTTTTTTTTATGTTTTACGATACTGTACTATTGGTTTATTTACAAATTAAATAGTATGGTTCGGCGAAATCAGTTCGTTATATTTCATGGCAAGTTTGAGAAAAGCACTATACAAATCTCGGCGAGAAACAGGGTTACAGGCCGCGTATCCCTATCCGGGCCTCAGTTCCTTCGGCCAGATATATCTACTTGGCCTGTGACCCTTCGTTTCTCGTCCTCTATATACCAGTAATTGGAGTTCGAGGCCAACGAAACTACGACAGATGCGTTATTGTCAAATCTGTCAAAGTCTCTTATGTCATTGTCAAATAAAGTTTTCAGGTTTCCACAACCTTTTTGTTATTTAATTTATTTATTTCAAATAATTCCTAATAAAAACATTATATACCTCTATAATGTTTGAATGCCTTTTTGTCTACCTACCTATACACATTCAAAAGCGTTGCAATTCCAACCATCATTGTTTATTATTTTTTGCACATACATATTAATGACAACTCGATTGTAACTAGCGACAGCTGGTTTCACAATATGTATGGAGATGTAGATTTTGTGGTAACTTTTTGAAAGCTGGTCCCGTACTAAAACTTGGCTGTAATCATGAGTAGATCCTGAAAATATGTTTTTGTATCATTGTGTTTTATAACATTTCACCCAGTATATTTCATTTGGAATTTAATTTTTTGATGATGGGGTGTATAGTGAAGCTAAACATGGCTGAACCAAGTGGGTCACCTTGTTAACAACCTACGGAAGACAACAAAACGTTAGATCTGTATGATAATTTAAATGGAGAACTATAGCATTGCCAATGAAATTTGTAGGTCAAAGGAATTTTACGAATACGAAATGTGAACATAAAGCACGCTACAATGTATTATTCTGAAATCTTCCAAACGTATGCAGAAATAGGGTTTTAATTAATATGTGTAGTTAAATTGCTGTACCAAATGTTATTAACACCTGAGGTGATACCAGCGCAATACCAACTTTGTTACTAATAATTGCGGATAATTAAGTTTTTATTAAAATATCTTATATTTACGTGAAAATAAGTAAATAATATTGTTTCTATAAATAAAAGAATTAAAATTACCAATAAATAAGATATCTCCACTTCTCTTTTTAGAAAATAAGGATTTACTATTGTAAGAACATTTCATTGTTGTGGCAATATTTTCGTAGATTCTTTGGCCTCGAACTCCAATTAGTAGTTTAGTAATGTACAAATACTTACCTTAAACATACGCACAGAAAGTGATACTTTTCCGCAAACGTGCAGGCATGAATCTTCATAGTACTTTTCCGCACGGCCTGGTTGGTACTGCCGAGATACTCTGCTTTTCCTTGCAATAATGCATTGTAAAATGTTGTATGATACACATGTTGAAATGTAAGCGTATCTTTTGTTCGTGTTTATAGCTCACAGTTCATAGCTTATAGTAGCTCGCGGTGAGACCAGTGCCCTTATCTAACTCGCGTTGGTTTTTAGGCACTCGCGTACACTCGCTTTTGTTAGTAACTTACCTCTTCCTAAATATCTTGGACGTCGTATACAAATCGACTTAGTCCAATGAGGGTTTTCGATATTTTTTCTGCCACCAGGCGGTATGGCGCTATGTATACGTGAGGTCCAAACAGCTGTCAGATTCATAGGTACTGTAGGTACATAAAATATCGAAATTCTATTGTATTTGAAAGTTTATTGATTTTGTAATGTATTACGACTAAAAAACCGTCGCCGAGCTGAAGATTGAGCTCTAAAACAGGGACGCTAAGTCTACTACGAAAGAAAATTACTAGAACTTTCAAAACTGCAATTTATGTACATACAGGGTGCTCGCGAGGAAACCAAAAGATTTTAATGCTGAATTCCTGACCATATTTAGAGTCTTTAATGTTATATAAAATTTCCTGGATTCGGCTTGGTTTCAGAGATAATCAACCTTTTTTTCGAAATAAGTTTTTCGACGTAACTCGTTCATTTAACTTCTTTTTGATTACAATGCTACCAAAATGTGTTCTAATATTACCACCCCTTTTGCCTGACAATCAAAAAATACGAATAGACTTGACGAAATAATCTGTACCTAAAAAAAACAATTGAAATAAATAATTTAAACAATTTGTTGTTATGATAAAAAGTACTGGAAATGTTGAAAAGTATTCAAAAAAAGACTAAAAAAAAGAAACAAAATTTTTTTTTTGGTGGAGTTGACATTAGGTCCCTTAATATTTTTTGTTTATTTTGATGTCTAGAATGCATAGTTAAAATCTTTCGAAATGCTCGCGAGCACCGTGTAGATTAAATCTAACTAATCTACTTAACCTAACCTATATCTAAGATTGGCCCTTGTGGCATTGGTACCGAGCATGCTGGCGGCATTTCCTCGCCGATTTATTAAAAAATAACCTTTTTTTCTATTAGCAGCACCTAACCAGACTGTAAAGCAGTTACCGGAGGTACCCCCCGTCCAAGCAACACCTCAGCCTAGCAACACGCGAACGACGCAATCACGCGCGAGCAACAACAAAGCGACACAGAAACAACACACAAGCGACGTCAACGCTACTCCCTACGAATGCGGCACTTGCGGCGAAAAATTTATGAAAATCATACTTTTGAGCCAACATGTATCCGCAGTACACACTAAAACAGTGCCTAAGGCAAAACCTAATTTACCACCAAAATTAAAAAAAAAAGAATTAGAAGCACCGAAGCCAGTATATAAACATATAATCCCAAAGAAATCGAAGACATACACCTGCGAAACATGCAAAGAGACGTTCCCAAGCAAAGACGAGTTGTACCTCCATATGCCGTCACACGGAAAAAAGGTGTTCACTTGCGACATTTGCAATAAAATATTCACGTATATGTGCAATTTGAAGGAGCATAAACGAATACACAGTGGGGAGAAACCCTACACGTGCGATATTTGCGATAGAGCATTCTCTCATTTGAGTCACGTGGTGAGACATAAACGGACTCATACAGGTGAGAAGCCGTTCTTATGCGAGATATGCGATGTAAGGTATACGACTAAGAGGGCGTTGGAAAACCATAATTTAATTCATATTGACTAGTGCAGTGCCTGAAAATGTTTTGATGATTTTCCTGCGAATATCTGATATCATACTTCAGTTAACATGCTAGCGTGAAGAAGCAATAACTGTTACAGTCGACATCAAATATATCGCAGCGGCCACAGTATTCATAAACATCAGTCAGCCTCCATAGCCTAGTTGGTAGTGACCCTGCCTACGAAGCTGGAGGTTCCGGGTTCGAATCCCGGCGAGGGCATTATTTGTGTATTTAATCACAAATATTTGTTCCTTGGTCATGGCTGTCTATGTATTTAAGTATCTATTATATATATCGTCGCCTGGTACCCACATCACAAGCTTACCGTGGGACTAGGTCGATTTGTGTAAAGATGTCCAAAAATATTTATTTATTTATCTGAGCAAGCCTTTATTGTGATGGCTTTAAGAGTCTATGTTAGAATTTTGTCGATAGGGTTTTTCAACACTAGGGAATGCAAACGATTTTGGAAAGTATTAAAAAACTGGTTATTCGTCGTAATCTCATACAGATAAAAACCGGTTTGCACGCCCTAATGTTAAGGTTTTCTGTAAGTTAACGACGCAATTGTAATCCAGAAATTTCAAAATTGTCAATTTCACTCCGACATGCGTACTAAATAATTAAGTACCTTTTTTGAGTTTCCTCGCTATAATGAGGAGAAAAGTTTTGTGTTATACACGGGTGCAAAGTTATTTTACTTCTCGTATCTTAAAACACTCGCTACGCTCAGGATTCTATTTAAAACTATAGAATGCATTCGCTTGCTCGTGTTTCAATTTCATACTCGCGGGTAAAATATAACTCTGCAGCCTTTTATAACAAATAACTATTACAAGTGATAAGTATATTTTTTGTTACTTAGGTATTACTTATTTATTGACCTGTATTAATTTAGAAAGTTTCAGCATTATGTTTTTAATTTATTAATAAAACGGATAAAACGATTTAGTTGCAAATTGAGAAATTGTATTAAGTTTGAATGGCGATGTTCGTGTTCATTTTAAGTTTAATGATTGAATAAATTTTTTTCTGTATGTTATTGCCATGGTTACGGTCGCCTGAATCACGCTGGTTTTATGCAAAATTATGCTACTTAAACTATGCAAACATGCATTTTTCTGGTATTGTTAAGACCGTTCCTTAATCGGCCACCTACGAACATGCACTACATGCATGCTTGCATAATTTAAATGACATGATTTTGCATAAAACCAGCGTGACTCAGGCGACCGTAACCATGGCAATAACAGACAGAAAAAAGTTGATTCACCCTAATAGTTACGTTACGAATATAAATGGTATATTAATATATTTATAATACTTAATAAAAAAATACAATTCATCAAGTGTCATGTCATTTAAGTTAATAACAATAATTCACGAACAAAATACAAAACATCCATGAAACTAAAATAATACGAACTAAACTCACACATATTTTAAAGACAAACGGGTGTTAATCGCGTAAACTTACGTTTAATTATATCCTGACGTTTCGGACATGACGTTACACATTCGTCAGTCTGCCTGCGACCACGGGTGTAACGTCATGCCCGAAACGTCAGGATATAATTACGTAAGTTTACGCGATTAAGACCCGTTTGTCTCTAAAATATGAGTGATAATCGTGAAAGTTTAAATCAATATAAACTCACACATATCATGAGATTAGCTATATCAATCCACTGCTGGACGTAGGCCTCTCCTATTAACTATGCGGACAGACGCATTAGGAGGTAAATGCCCATAATGGTCACGCTGGGCAAGCGGGTTGGCGATCGCAGTAATGTGTCCGCTGTGATGATGCTGCTGCCCATCATCAATTTTCAATAGATAAATTGTCAGTGACATTTTAAATCCAAATGACACCATCAATCTTCTATCAAAGAATGGTCAGTGACACTACAATCCCTTAGTTGACTCTTACGACACCCATGGGACAAATGTATTTAATATGCTGATTTTAATTCAATTAATTCCATAAGTATTTTAGTGAATTATGATGGCAGTGGGCGGGGCACATGCGCGTAGAACCGATGGCCGTTGGGGCGGGTTCTCGAGTGGCGGCCACGTCTGGAAGGCGCAGCGTGGGTAGGGCCCCCACAAGATGAACTGATGACCTGGTAAAGGTCCGAGTCCGCTGGATGCGGGTGGCACAGCACCGGTCATTGTGGCAATGTTTGGGGGAGGCCTATGTTCTGTAGTGGACGTCTTTCGGCTGATATGATGATGATGATGATAATGTACTTGCATCCAAGACGTAATTACGAAACGCAGAAATGTCAACATTATCCATTTTACCGCCTCCGACATGCGTACTAAATAATTACCTTTGGGCGCAGGAGGAAACTATAGTTTCCTCCTGCGCCCATATAATAACATGGACGTCTAACGCCAGCTCAAAAATGCCCCCAAAAACAATTGTCCAATTGTGCCAAGACGGGCAGAACATAGCCGCTCTTCTCAACACCGTGCATATTTCGGCGCAACATCTTTGACAAATGTTATAGAATATAGCCAATCAAAACTTTGATGAACCAATGACAACTCTTCTTAAATGGCTTTTTATAGGTTGATATTGACATTCATTATCGTGATGCATTGAAGAGGGGGTGACACTTGTCAACTAAAATTCAGGACCGTTTTTGAAAGGCAATTTAGTATGGCGTGCGGCTTCCGTGTTTTATTTGTTCGTAGGTTTCCTCGCTATAGTGAGGTGAAAAGTTTTGTGTTACACACGGGTGCAAAGGTATTTTACTTCTAGTATGTTAAAACACTCGCTACGCTCGGAATTATATTTTAGAACCAATCAACTATAGAATCCTCCCTCTTACTCCTTTTTCAATTTCATACTCGCGTAACTCGCGGGTAAAATACAACTTTGCACCCTTGTATACAACTAACTATAATTTTTATCGCCGTCACGTCACAACGCGGCGAAGATTTGTAATAAAACCACATGTGCTTTAAATAATTTATAACAAAAGTTTTTGTGTAACAATTTAAATTAATTTAATAAATATTTTTGATTAAAACATATTTATAATTAGTCATGATACTATATATCATAAATCTAAAAGTCATAATCATAAACTAAAGAAAAAATATCTAGTTGTGTGGTTCCCTACCTGTGGTACATTGGAGAACTATTAAGATTATAAATATTGGATGTCATATACCAAAGAAAAAACTACTAAGACCACTAACGCCCGAAGTGTGGCCGAGCTGTGCAGGCATCAGCCGCGAAAGCAGAGCACGTGGGTTCGATTCCCCCCTCGGACGTTGGTGATCTTGGTCGTTTTTTCTTTGGTATATGACATCCAACATTTATAATTAATATAGTATTAAGTAGTGTGACTAACGGGGAAAAAATAAAAGTACAAATCAAAATATTTAGTTAATAAATAACTTGATTTGTGTTCTCACAATTACTTCAACAATTAAGATCTTTTTTCTTTGATTATCATAATATAAATACACCCTTCGCTTAGTATCAGTTGATAGGATTCTTGAACATTCCATATCATTAAAAAATGTTACTAACTTTTTTAAAGATAGTTTTAAATAAATAGTGAAGTTCTTAATAATCGCGTGGCCTAGTGATTATCGGTTGAGTATTCTTTAGGGCCGAATATGAAAAAAATGCGCATAAACTATTGCTTAACCGTAGCCTAGTTGGTAGTGACCCTGCCTTTGAAGCTGGAGGTTCCGGATTCGAATCCCGGCGAGGGCATCATTTCTGTATTTATTTATCACAAATACAAGGTGCCCATGAGGAAAGGGAAAAATTCTAACAGCATATTCCTGAGACTAAAAGAAGCAAAAAATGTTAAATGAGTTTTGGTCAAATTTGAAAAAAAAAATTTTTTTTTTACTTTTTTTTTGATATTTTTGAATGCCTTAATCCTTAATACACAAAAAAGGATTTCATTAATGAAACTATCGCAAAAAATGCACTTCAGAGTTTTTTTTTTAGATTTGCTAGGTAATTAATTATAATATTTTTTGTTCATTTGATATCTGTCAATTAAGTGTGACAAGACTAAGACAACATAGTGACAAAATCGTTTCCTAAAATGCGTTTATCATAGCGTAACGGTCTAATACGGTTTTAAGAAAACATCGAATTTTCTCTTAAAATAGACTGAATACAGAAAACTTCATATGACATTTTTTACTTCAAATTTGGTCAGAAACCCGCTGTTGAATTTTTTCCCTTTCCTCATGGGCACCCTGTATTTGTTCTTTGGTCGTGGCTGTTTATATATTTAAGTATCTATATGTATGTATCTATTATTATTATATATATCGTCGCCTAGTATCCACATCACAAGCCTTATGACCAAGGAACAAATATTTGTGATAAATAAATATACAAATAATGTCCTCGCCGGGATTCGAACCCGGAACCTCCAGCTTCGTAGGCAGGGTCACTGCCAACTAGGCTACGGAGGTGACAAATTTTTCCAGCCTCCGTAGCATTTTGCCTTAAACTGTACAATATTTTTAAAGCGATTTTATGCGAATTCCATATATGCCTCGAACATATATTTTTTTACAGATAGTATTTAAATTCTAGAAAGTTTCATCGTGTAATGAAATGTTTTAAAATGTATGTTAAGAATCTCTTAATAATTACTAAAACATGAAAAATTATACAAAATCGCAAGTTTTTTTCTAGTATAAACAGCTTTAAATGCGCCGAGACCTTACTTTTAGCGATATTGCACAAATCTCATACAATATTAAACAATACGAGTATAAATATCATGCAAAATTTATCACTTTGTTTCTACACTTTTCACCCATTACATGCTTCGCACTGATAAGAGTTTCACACGTTTATGTTCTATGTCTTTTAAGAGCACGTAAATCCGCAAAAGTCTTTTTGCACGTCTCGCACGAATACGGTTTCTTTTTAAGTCTATTCTTATAGATTCGTTTGCTATGTTTCGCTGACACATGTTGACTTAAAACGAGTAATTGTTGGAATTTTTCGCCGCATATTGCGCACTCGTATGGGTTGATGTCGCTTGTGTGTTGGTCGCGTGTCGCTCTAATGTTGCTCGCTGGTTGCGCGGTGGCCGGTATGTTGCTAGCTTTTTCGACGGAGACGAACTCCGGCTCCTCTAAATCTTGAGTTTCAGCTGAAAATATAAGGGTGAATCAACTGTTTGTCTGTTATTGCCATGGTTACGGTCTCCTGAGTCACGCTGCTTTTATGCAAAATTATGCTACTTAAATTATGTAAACATGCGTGTGGCCGTCCGTGTGGTCGTCGGTGGCCCATTAAAGAAAGGGCTTATTACCACCAGAAAAAACAATTTATTAAAACTATTATCATTAATATCATTATTAAGAAATAACATAATGTCTTATTTCAGCGAAATACCTACGATATTTAAGGTACTTTCCCGTTATTACGATGTTTTGGGATTCCCTTTAATAGTTATTTGTTATACAAGGGTGCAAAGTTGTATTTTACCCGCGAGTATGAAATTGAAACACGAGCAAGCGAAAGGATTCTATAGTTGAACCACGAGCGAAGCGAGTGGTTCTAAAATAGAATCCTGAGCGCAGGGAGTGTTTTAACATACGAGAAGTAAAATACATTTGCACCCGTGTGTAACACAAAACTTTTCCCCTCACTATAGCGAGGAAACTCAAAAAAGGTAATTATTTGTTCACATTACAATCATCATCGGGTTAGTGATAGTAATTTTCCAAATGCATCATGTATTTAATGCAAGATTTTGTCGCAGTAAACTTACCACGAAAAAGTAAACGCAGCACGATTTTAACACATTCCTGTAGTTGCACACCAACGCCAATGCATTATTAAATCATTCTCATTCATTATTTTTACAAAATTATAACAGAACACCCTGAAAGTTGTTTAGTTTACTATTTTTATGCGTGTTCGAGTCGGTAAATAAAGATTATAACCTATAATATTCTTTGACAATGTTGACGTTGACATTTTCTGCGTTTTGTGATTGCATCTAGTCATCTTATCATCATTCACTAAAACAATTGTTATTTATGGAATTTTAGGATTTATATGTTAAAATCATCATATTATATAAAGGTTTGTATTTTACACTAAATTCTCAAACAAATTATTTTATTATCATTAATATGGAACAATTTCCATGAGCATTTTACGTTTTGTTATTCCAAAACCAAGATCATTACTTTGCCACACAAGTGAATAATATGCGTTTTTACACGTTCGTATTAAAGGATAAACGAGCACTTTACGAGCTAGTGAGGGGAAAAGTGATTTATTATAATAAAGCTTCTCAACTCACCAATTTCTTCTATTTTCTGCACATTCACTGGCCTCGAAACGGGCTCTGTTTTTGGCCTTAACATATCTTTCTCTGGGTCCAACGTACTTTTATCTGGACTCAATATGATGATCTCCTTAATGTCTTGATAGTTCTGTGGGTCCCCAGGATTTTCTGGACCCTCTTGGATGAACACTTCTGCTTTAACTGCAAAAAACATACCAAACATCTATATAATTTTTAAAAAGTAAAAAAACGTAAAAAAAATCATTATTTCATAAATAAAAAAAAACAATATACATAACTATTTATTCAAATTAATTATAAAAATTATTAGACAGCCATACATTCTAAGCAAAAATAAACTTAACCTAGAAAATCAAACTACTACGACAATTACGTCCTAAGTCCTCAGGGTAGGCAGCGCATAGGCGATTTTTTGGTCACTATGTCCTTGGGCCTCAGTTCTCGCATTCCATCAGGTGGGCTGAGAGCTCAGTTGTCTACCTTCGTCACATAAAAAAAAAAATTATTCATATTCATAATATGTAGGTAGACGTTTGACCACGATCATACCTGCTGGTAAGTGATGATGCAGTCTACGGTGGAGCACGTTTACCTATGAGATACCTATTCACTCTTGCCTTGAAGATATTCAGATTGTACCTACTCATGCGGAAACAGTTTCGGGCAAGGCATTCCACTCTTTGGCAGTTCACATAAGGAAAGTCGAAGCGAAACGCTTCGTGCGTATTTTTGGAATACCTACCATGAAGCGATGCCAGAGTGCCGATAAAATGGGGACGGAGGAATAAGGTTGTGCAAATAAATATATAAGATGTAAGCCAACCTTCGATGAAAGGTTTCTGGCGTCCCTGCCGCCGCTGTGTCCGTCGCGCCATTAGCTGCCGCTTGAGATCGCTGGCGTCCCGCAGGCGGCCCGCACATCTGCCGCAGATCCCGTCGCCATCGTCCGGCGTTAACTGGATATTGAATACCAAGTTATTGACAAAAAAAAAACATTTTTTATATAAACCTTTATCTTTAACTATCGACCCGCCCCGGCTTCGCACGGGTACTATACCTACATAAAAACCTTCCTCTTGAATTACTCTACCTACTAAAAAAATCTCATCAAAATCCGTTGCGTAGTTTTAAAGATTTAAACGTACAAAGGGACATAGGGACAGAAAAAGTGACTATTTTATACTATGTAGTGATAGTGATGTAATGACCAAGTAAAGTTAAAATATTTAGTGAAACCGGTTACTCAAGAAATTAAAGTTGATGTTTACTCAACACGTTTTGATCCGTTTAGAGGATCCTCATCATGGAGTACCCGCGACCAAAGCCCGACGTGTACAACCAGTACACACACTTAAATTACATGGGAAACTGGTTTCGCTAAACATTTTTAATATGTTTGAGTATCACATTAGGTAAGTAAAGTTAGAACGTATTGCGAAAAAAAAGTTTGAACGTATTGTCAAAGGCGCCTAGCCTTGTAAGGGATTGCATATACCCGAGAAATTTGACCAGTGGTTGCTAAGACCGAGTGGCCGAGGGGTACAGGCATCAGCCGCGAAAGCTGAGTACGTGGGTTCGATCCCCACCTCGGACATAGGTGATCTTGGTCGTTTTTCTTTGGTATATGACATCTAATATTTATAATTTACATAGTATTAAGTAAAGTTTATTAAAAGTGTCCAAACCATACTTTTGTCTGATACCCATGTCATCAACAAAATGCTGCTCTTTTATTTTTATTTCCTATTATTGTTTATTAGAACCATATTTTAAGTGATACTGATGACATTTGTTTAATTTTCTGGCTAAACAAAACCTAATATGTTAGTACTCAACTAGTATAAAGAAATATAAAAATTTAATAAAAAATCACTACTGACTATTCATGTCACTCTAAAAAACAAAATCTAATAATTAACAAAAAAATCATTTTAACATCTTCAAAAAACTTCCCTTAGCCATTATACTTTCTTTAGTCATTGTAGTCACTTGATTGTTTTGTATCATTTTATTACCAAGTTGCTGTGGCCATGGCCACTTTAATTTATTATTTATTTTATGGGTCAATCACCTTTATTGTGATAACGTCAGACCAAAACTACTAAACTTAACATGTTCGCCTCCAGTACTGTTTCACTAAGTGCTAATGCTGTGCCGATCTATGTAATCTGATAGAACTCCTATGCCAGTGACACTCATTTGTGACCGAAAAGATTGTACTCCTATGCCGGCGACATAGCACTTGTGTCAAAAACGTTCGTATTTTTATGGCTTTGAAAAATAAGATTATTTTGATCACGTATGTGTGTAACTGGCATAGGAGTTAAATTTTGTTGATCACAGACGCTGTGTCACCAGCGTCGAACATGTTAATATTTTGCAAAAATTACAGAAAATTCTTCCTAACATATAGTTTAGTTATAACTGTCATGCTGTATAATTATTTTAGAATATCATAGAAAATCTCATTATTCATAAACATACGGAACCCTTTTCATGCTTGCTAACTCGCAACTGGCCAGTTTTTTTGTCAATGATTATACTTATGCTACTTGAACAATATGGTTGTAATCAGCATGTGCTTTTTGTGTTGATATCAGTACCAATTTCACAGCACCATCTCAAAAACGTGCTAGTTTGCGGTGTCACTCCTTCACCGTGGAAAATATTCCCACACATACTAAGAAATTCGGTAATTTTTTCATATGCCAAACTATTAAAAAGTGGAATTCTTTACCGGCACATGTGTTTCCGTATACCTATAAGTTGGGACCCTTTAAACGAAGCGTGAAGAAGCATCTAGCAGGCCAGCAAGGCGGTGGCAACTAACAGGTTACTGATTGTCTCCTGTTCATTGCCGCTCGATTTGGGCTCTACTTTTCACTTACGATCAGGTGGAGTGGAGCCACTTTGTTGTGCCAACATAAAAAAACATTTGACTACAGTGCCGCAAAATAATTTCATGACAACCCTCTCGTACTATGCGCCACTCGTTAATAATGTTCCTAACACGATTTTCATCCCATCAGAGCCGAATCAGTTAAATATACAAACTATATTCCTCCTAGAGTATGTGTAGCTGCTCACGCGTTTCCGCTACTGCAGCTGTGGCCGGGTCGCATCCCACGATGGTGGTACGGTCGTTGCACCGTCATTTGGGGCAGGTGTTTGCTGTTGCTTAATCAGTTAAACTACCGGTAAATTCTAATATATATCAGCCATCACTGGACGGTAAACTGAATGTAAAAGATATCCAATTTACCTGTATGCCGAAGCAGTCATTCAGCATGTCCGAGTATATTTCTGTTTTACCGAGATGTGTGTACGACGTCGACAAATTCTTATCCGGAACACCCGAGCAACAAACACACGAATCCATGATTTTTTACAAGACAGACTGTAAAAAATATTATATAAATTACTATTTCAAGTGCCTTCCAGTTTTAAATAATACGCATACCAATATCCAAGCTTTCTAGTCTTTCTTTATTTAGAATGAGATTGAGAACACATAATGAGCGGTGTAATTATGTTTAATATGTTTATAAAACTGACAGTGACAGATGACAGTGACGTTACGTGCTTTTTCCAATTGTTGTTAGGCTAAGACCATAGGCCATACTGCCTAATTTCGTAGTAATGACTAATGACGAACGTAAAGTAAGTATCATCATCATCATCATCATCATATCAGCCGAAAGACGTCCACTGCTGAACATAGGCCTCCCCCAAAGATTGCCACAATGACCGGTCCTGCGCCACCCGCATCCAGCGGACTCCTGCGACCTTCACCAGGTCATCGGTCCACCTTGTGGGGGGCCTACCCACGCTACGCCTTCCGGTACGTGGCCGCCACTCAAGAACCTTCCCGCCCCAACGGCCATCGGTTCTACGCGTAATGTGCCCCGCCCACTGCCACTTCAGTTTAGCGATTCGGAGAGCTATTTCGGTTACTTTGGTTCTGCAGCGGATGGTCTCATTTTTAATCCGATCACGCAGAGAGACTCCTAGCATAGCCCTCTCCATTGCCCTTTGGGTGACTTTGAGCCTTCTTATGAGACCCATTGTAAGCGGCCACGTTTCAGTACCGTATGTCATCACTGGCAACACACACTGATTAAAGACTTTCGTCTTCAAACACTGCGGAATATTGGACGAAAATATGTGTCGTAGCTTCCCGAACGCTGCCCAACCGAGTCGGATTCGACGATTGACCTCTTTCTCGAAGTTGGACCTACCTAAAGTAAGTATAGGCAAAGAGAACTACGTTTTATGTACAGTCAAGGGCATTAATATATATACACTTCTCCATACTGATCCCTTACAAATGTGTCTATATATTAATGCCCTCGACTGTACCTATAGGTTTAGAAAAACTGTAAAGCCACTTTTCACTCGTGAGCGAATCGTGGCGCGGCGAGTAGGAATGGGAAGAACGGCGGGGGCTTTATCATGACTACAAAAAATGCAATCTAATTTGATTTTAAGCTTTTAGCATTTGGGCCTTCATTTTAAAAACCTCGTAATATTGTTATCAGCAAGAAAAATTCTATGATTTTAATACTGTATGTACAAATAAATTCAAATTTAATTGCGTTAACCCTAAACCTGTAAAATATGGACGATGAGTGAATATGGAGTGAGGAGCGGCCTTTCGGTAACTTTCAAGCGGACATGCACAGGCTTGTCGCATGCCGTTTAATATGGGCATTAAAGGGTTAAAATGGCTCGGGTTGGGACGTGATAAGGATTACAATAAAACTAAGATTATTCTATAAATAATTTGTAATTCATGGATTTTTTGTATAGTCTCGGTAGCTCTGTTTACGGAGCCGGGGTTATTGGGTTTGATAACCCTATAAATAAATATTTGGGGAGAACTTACAATGATACACCTAGTCCCAAAGTAAACAGAGCTATGGGTACTAGGCGGCGATTTTCAATACTTAAATAGCTAAACACATACTTAGACACTCAAACAGCTACTCAAACGTACATATGTGTAATTTACTGCCTCATAACATAGCCCGGCAAGCTTATCGTTTCAATAAAAACAAACTTACAATTAATATTTTCTAAAACACGGCCAACTTAAAACGCTTAAACCCACCCCTCACTCATATGCGAAATTGCGAACAAGAGTGAGGAACGGTTTTTACAATTATTATTTTATGGACAACCTTTAAACTTTATCGGTCTACATGTAAACAAAGCGTAAGATCTAGAGTCTGGCTAACGAAAGCTGAGAATGAGAAATGGCGGCAAATTAATAAAATATAGCGTATGGTATCACTGGGTTGCACCCCGAAAATCAGTCTTGATACTTTTAATATATTTAAAACTTAAAATTATTTTGTTAAATTACCTGTATTTATTACAATCCAAAATAATATATTATATTATATGTACATAACGTAGCTGTTCCCTGCAACTTTGTCTGTATGACACAATGCAATATGATGTAGGTATTGTAGGTACCTACTACTCTAAATGATGACCCATGTTATTAAATGGATCCCATATCAAATTTTAAGCAAATCTGTTTAGTTATTTTCAAGTTACAACATCATAGATTCGACAACACCAAGTTAGTTTTAACTTTTTCCATACATATTATGTACCTATTTTGTAGCTTGGTAATGTGTCGAACCTATGATATAACTTGAAAATAACTAAGCAGATTGGCTTAAAATTTGATATGTTTTTCGGCTCTTCATATCATTATAGTCTTTATACCATAATATGGCCGAAAAACAGAGTGATTTGAACACTTGGATATAACACTATTATATGTCTATACATAGGTAGGTACCTACAGGTAATATTAGTAACGATTTGTAAATTGTATCATCGCAGAATGGGTGTAATCATGATTAAAACTACCTATAAAATTGTCCATTACGACACAAGTGCGAAAAACGTGAAATTCTAAACGAGTGGCGATTTTTTAAAACACGACCGATAGGGAGTGTTTTAAATCGACACAAGTTACGAATTTCGTTATTGCACGTGTCTCGTACGACGTTTTTTAGTACAGATGGCCCTCCGAAGTTTTGAACCTGACTTAAAATGACCCACTTCTCACACTAGAGCCTAAAAAATGCACCATCTGTACTAAAAAAATATAATTCTGCCGGTGTGTGTATTTTTAATAAATAGGAAACGAAATATTTATATTTTTTATTCAGAATAATTAAAGTCGGACTTAAAAAACTCATACAATGATTCATACTATTTGTGCCATAACACATAAATCACATAATAAACTCATCTAATGCAGTTTTTATGACATTGTCTCTTTCGCTGTACTTATCTTCCACATGAATGACATGGTCAGTCATTTATTTCCAATCTGAGGCAGTTATACTCGCGAACTTTTTTCATTCTTCTCCAACTCGCATAACTTTTCTACCGTATTTTTGACAGCGTTAACAACTCCTTCAACCTCTCCCAGACCTTCTGGTAAAAAAAACAAATGATCATTTTAAATCAACCTAACATAAATACAAACCTAAATCTATTATAGTCGATAGTATATTAGATAATGAGTACAAGAAAATTTATTGAATAAAGGTAAGTATCAAAATGGTACTACGTACTAACCTAGGAACACCGATATCGTGTGTAAACACTCATGTTTTTCCTTTCAAGCGATGATTTTCTCCTCTTGTTTTTCTTTATATTTACTTATTATAGTACGCAGCAGCTTACGAACATTACTTTTCATAGTATTTTTCATCATAAACACCTTAAAACGTTGCAATTGTGGAAAGCGAGCAATGGGTGTCAAGTCGAACGAAAGACAGAACATGACGTTTGACAATTCAGCTTGTGATGCCATATGAAAAGTTCCGTAAAAAACTCATTCTCAGCTTTCGTTAGCCAGACTCTAGTCGTCTTACACATTTTTAAAGGAGCCCATTTCACCTAGTCAAACAACGGGTCATGTGTAACTTTTCACAGAAAATACTTTAAACGTGCTGATTTCAAACAGATTTTTCAAATATTTACATGACAGGTTCTTTATAACATCAAATTATATTGGAATTTTCCTAAATTAACCATCCAATCGAAAAAAAATTAAATGGTTGTTAGATAAATTTGTACAGGCAGCATATCAGTGTTTAAAACCCACCATAATTGGCAGGAATGGAAGGGTCTTTTTAATCACAATTTGCTATTTTTATATCTACAATGTTTTCTGACTATAAATTTACATGTTTTTTTGGATTCAATGAAGAAATTAGATAAGTTCCAATACAATTTCATAATAAAAATTATTCTCCTTATCTTTAACACTTTTTATAAATCTATTTGAAATCAGCGTTCTTTACGTTCTTACAATAAATAATTAATCTTAGAAATAATGGGTCATTATTCGAGCGTTTCAACCGCCTCATTTTCGTGGTCACATTTTCTAAGAGTTGGCTGTAGGCTTTGTGGTGAATTACGGTTATTTGGTAGATGTCCCGTACATTCACTAGATAACCAGAAACAATGTTAAAATAATCAGCCGTTATTGCGAAGTGTGACCATGAAAATGACTCGCAACAAACGCCCAATTAATGATCCTAATATACTCGACCTGTATTATTTGACAGAGTACACGTTTCAAGGAATCAACGTTTCAAAATCGGGCATTGGTTTATTTTTTACAATATATTTTTAGTTTTCATAATATTATAAAATTTATCTACGGGTGAAGATAGTAAATAATAAAAAAAATAAAATAAAGTTGATTTATTTCAATTATAGTAGTCGAAAATAAACGTGCTTTTAGAAAAAAAACTTGGTATTTATAATCCAAATAAATAACTTATTTGTATTTATTTGTATTTGTTATTTATAATCCGACAAAAAAGTGAGTTTTTTTTATTTTATACACTCTGTTCCATCAGCTAGTAAGTAGAAAAGACGGCAAATTTAAACGCCTACATTTTTTAACCCTTAGGTGCATATGGTATCACACATTTTAATTCTGAAATGACTTATGTAAACAATCGATGCCAATTAGAACTCTGTTGCTTAGTGTGTCAGTCGCAATTGATTACTTATTTCGACATGTGTCATTTCGGTCGTATCATTTATGATACTGTATGCACCTAAGGATTAAATTTACCGCCTTTTAATACTGACAACCTAGTCGGAAAAAGTATACATCAATGTTTTTTGTCGTTATTATTTTTAAATAACCTTAACCTTCTCATATGATTGACAGTTCATTTACGTAAAACTTTTTTTTTACAATTCGAAAAATAGTGGCATCCCACTTCTATGAAAATGGAATGATAAGTAATGTTTAGATCAATAAATGAAAACTATCAATTCATGATAATATCGAAACCATTTCGTATGAAATTATCTATGGTGAATAATATCAGGGCGCTTCTGACTCGTGAGCGAATCGCGGCGCGAATAACTCACGCTTCGCACCGCAATTCGCTCGCGAGTGTGGAGCGCCCCTACGGCCTACCGCTACCGCGTTGACCAAAATTTCGAGGTTTTATTTCTGTCACTACAAGAAAAGCGTCATTACTAAGACACTGGCTCTAAATTCATTATTTCTGAAATGCACGGTAGGTCCAAAGAATTTTGTTTTACATTAATGGGTCTATTATTGCCAGAGATCGAACAAATGGATATCATTCGTTTAATTATTCATTTAATCAATTTTGGAGTCATATTATTATCCATATTATTGAGAACTACGAACAATTAAAACATGAAGCCGCACGGCATACTAGATTGCCTTTAAAAACTGTCCTGAATTTTAGTTGACAAGTGTCACCCCCTCTTCAATGCATCACGGTATTGAATTTCTATGTCAACCTATAAAAACTTATACCGCCATTTAAAAATAGTTGTGATTGGTCCATCAAAGTTTTGATTGGCCATATTCTATAAACATTTGTCAAAGAGGTTGCGCCGAAATATGCGTGTGTTTGGGGGCATTTTTTAAGCTGACGTTAGACGTCCATGTTATATATGGTCGCAGATTGCGAACAATGACGCACATTTGTCCGATCTCTGAATTTATTGCAGTAACATCGCTAATTCTCGGTTGTTAAAAACAAATTCAGTTCATACATAATAAATAATATTTTATATCTAAACCATTCGTCAGTATAATCCAAAAATGTGACTAAATATGGCTAACTTTCCATAGCATTTGAAGGGTCCACCGAAAAACATGTCCAAAGCCGAAAAAAATCAGGGCAAATTCACACCTTATTCTGTTAAAAGTAAGGTGGTTTTTCCTTCTGTAATTTGAATTGACTAGACATATTCTTTCCGTGGACCCTTCATTCTGTCTTTGACATAAATCGTGAAACACGTCCGCAGATATATTTTTACGTAATCGGTCCAGCCGTTTTTGAATAACTACGGAACCCTACACTGAGCATGGCCCGACATGCTCTAGGCCAGTATTTGTTCTCAACTGACGAACGGTTATAGGTACTACTTAAATAATACGAATCAAGATATTTAAAATAATTAGATTTGTTCCATAAAAATCGGTCTTTAAACGCTTAAATAGAATTATAACTAACGTGAGACTCTAACATATTTAAATATTTATCAAACGGGTTACGTAATTTAATTTTGGAATCCTAAGTATTATAACCTACGAACAAATAAAACATGGAAGCCGCACGCCATACTAAATTGCCTTTCAAAAATGGTCCTAAATTCTAGTTGACAAGTGTCACCCCCTCTTCAATGCATCACGGTAATGAATTTCAATATCAACCTATAAATATTTAAGCCGCCATTTTAAAATAGTTGTGATTGGTCCATCAAAGTTTTGGTTGGCTATATTCTATAAACATTTGTCAAAGATGTTGCGCCGAAATATGCGCGATGTTAAGAAAAGCGCTATGTCCTGCCCATCTTGGCACAATTGAACAATTGTTTTTGGGGCATTTTTGAGCTGGCGTTAGACGTCCATGTTATATATGGTCGCAGATTATAACTAACGTGTGACTCAAACATATGAAATACGTGAGTAACCCGGTTCGATAATATTTTAACACGTAATTTAAGTCGATAATTGCTCGACATGTTTCGATCCATTTAGAGGACACAGTACACGTCGTGCTTTGGTCACGGGTGATGATCCTCTAAATGGATCGAAACATGTCGAGCAATTATCGACTTAAATTACGTGAGTAACCCGTTTGATAAATATTTAAATATGCTTAAATAGAACTCCAAACTAGCCTTAAGTATGATGTAGATCGCAACAAAACAAAATAAATAAAATTACAAAATTTCCTATATTTAACCTAATATAAATATTAAGGTTTATTATTTCAACGGCATCATATTTCAGGTGATTCCGTGGTCGTGAACCCAACTGTGAAAAACGTTTTAACCCTTAAATGCATGACCTTGACAACAATTTATTCAAATTTGAATTCTGAGATGCTGTCAACAGAGTCCAGAATTCATGATGCATATATACATGACTATGCATTTAAGGGTTAAGTTGGTCTTTCCGAACAAGGTTTCCCATGGACCTATATGAACAAACATACTTTTTTATGACTCGCCCAGCTATAAGCTATCACCGCTGGGCGAATATCGCCGTGTCTCTTTTTTTACATGGGAGTGTGTATCTTCTGTTCGTGTTTATAGCTGATAGTTCATAGCTCAATAGCTCGCGGTGAGACCAGTGTCTAATACGTTGGGATCACGACCCTGTATATGCCAGAAATAAAATCATCAATACTCATTTACAGCTGATTACATTTGTGAGATCTTAATACTTACGTTTACGCGTCGACCTCCGTCTCTCCCCTTCATTCCGTTCTTTATGCGCTTTAATTACGCGCGAGTTCGGTTTCTTTCGGCACGTGTCGCAGGGGTAAGGTTTCTTTCCTGTGTGTTTATGTTTCTGTTTATTCTTTTGCCTTACCATCGGCGCGCGTTTCGTCTTATGTTTCTTTGACACGTGCTGGCTTAAATCTAGTAGTTCCTGGAACTTTTCGCCGCATATCGCGCACTCGTATGGGGTGACGTCATCTGACAGTTGGTCGAGCGTTGGGGAGTTGCGAGTTATCATGGGGATGATTTCTAGCTGTGGTAGAGGGTGTTCCCTTATCGCCATTTGGTTTGATGCTGGAGAAAGATAATTGGGATACTTATTTATGATGATGAAAATAAGTCCAAGGTAACTTTTGCTACAAATATAAAAGTAATATAACGTTTTTGTCATATGTTTAATAGTACATTGTGCATCAAGGGAGGTAAGTACGGAATTACTAACGAGAGTGTTAGAAGCCCGACGCCGTCAGGCGGAGGGCTTTTATGACTCGAGTTAGCATTCCGCTTACCGACCGTGATGCATACAATGTTTTTCATCACACTTGCCGACAGAAAAATTAGTTTTAAGATATAATATTATTAAATGACGTACTGACATTTCTATTACTCCCTAGGGAATTTCACTTTTCTACTACTCCGGCTACGCACGCAAGCAATGGCGCGCTTAGACAGCAAGTGTGATGAAAAGTATTTAAAAAAAATAGGTGATCAATCCTAATGCCCAGTATGGAGGTTTTGGAAACCATAACTGACAGTGAAATCTTGTCTTAGAAAACATGACGTCAATTTTAGTAAAAAGAAAAACTGCATTCATATATTTACAAAAATACATGTCTTCGGCCCGGGAATCGAACCTGGACTTTTTGAAAAATAAAGTTTCGTTATTTTCCTTTGGATATCGGTTGTGTAACTCTTAAGTAGTAAATGATACTAAGAAACATGATATCTAAAACGAATAAAATGCAAGAAACAAACATTTCTCTCACAATTTGTGAGAAATAAATAATAAATGCCCTTACCGGGATTCAAACCCAGAACTTCCAGCTTCGCAGGCAGGTTCACTACCACTTGTTACTTACCAGTATGAGAGCCAAGGGTCGATTGTTCAGCGTCGTGGGGTTTTTCATTGCCGTATAAATGGTTGTCTTCGCGCGACCCGTCCCATTCTTCATTAATATTTATTTCCGCCTCGACTGAAACAATATGACATATCATATTCTCAGTATGACATATACAGGACGTCATAAAACTACAGTGCTCGGCCGCTATAAGGTCAATTCTGTATGTAATAATACATTATGTGTCAAAATGATTTTGCTGGTGGTAGGGCTAGCGTTGAAAATTTCTGGATTGAATCCTGTTTCTTTCCAAACAGCTCGTTTTTTTTCCTAATTTTTTCGAAAAAAAACAATGAAATTTTTCACTTTAATTTTCAACTCTAAACCAATGTAAATTAGGTCTAATTTTCACTTATACCAGGAGAACGCGATGTCACTGAAGAAAAGTCAATTGAAACAGATGGCAAGGCGTGACAGTGACATTGATCGTTTCTGTAAAAATCCGAAAAAAAACGAAGTTTTCATACAATCCCGAAAAAAACGTTTTATTTTTTTCCGACATTTTCAACGCTAGGTAGGACCTCGTGCAGGGTCCGCCCGATTTTTTTGACATTTAAATCGGTCTGATTCCTAGACGAAGCAAAAAACTTTTAGGAAATCTGTGAATGCAGAATTACTAACTGACATTTTTTTTTATTGGTCGACTTATGTCTAACTATGTGACTTGAATTGATGGACGCTCTATAGCATATATCGCACCTGTAGGATTTCTCACCTCTTGATCAATATTGTGACGATGTATACTTACATAAAGCTTGTTCGTCGTCCGGGTCACGATCCTCCGTTTCTGACTTGTCGGGTTCATCTAGAACAAACATAAAATATTGTACATATATGACTATGGGTGAAGACACATTTATCAGCATGCGTACCTACGAACAAATAAAACATGGAAGCCGCACGCCATATTAAATTGCCTTTCAAAAACGGTCCTGAATTTTAGTTGACATCTGTCACCTTCAATGCATCACGGTAATGAATGACAATAAAAACTTAAACCGTCATTTAAAAATAGTTGTGATTGGTCCATCAAAGATTTGATTGGCTATATTTTATAAACATTTGTCAAAGATGTTGCGCTATGCGCAGTGTTAAGAAAAGCGCTATGTCCTGCCCATCTTGGCACAATTGAACAATTGCTTTGGGGGCATTTTTGAGCTTGCGTTAGACGTCCATGTTATATATGGTCGCAGATGCGTACGCATTTTGTCTAAAAATTGGCTGTTTAGTATGAAACGTGTAAGCATGCCGTACGCGTGCGGAAAGCTGGACGCGGTCTCATACTAAACTGACATTTTCTATAGACAAAATGCGTACGCATGCTGATAAATGTGTCTTCAAACTATGAAAAATATCACTCCGTTAATTGCTTTCAAATATTATATGTCATATCGCTCAATATTACACGGTTCTGTTACATTTTCGGGGTAATTAAATCTGGACTAAGTTTCAATGTGGTGAGCGTCAGGATGACTGACCAAAATAGCGGATCAGTGTTAGAGTACCATCATAATTTACTACCTATTTGCTACTATTTACTACCTATGTTCACATATTTGGTACCTAAGTTTTAAAAAAGAAATAAATTTAATTAAGTGGGCAGTCATTCTGACGTCAGGATGACTGCCCATATTTAGTATTTCGTGGTTAGACCCTATATTTTGCAACTTTCTATGTACTATGATTTACTACTTATTTGCTACCTAAGGATATATTTTTTCCAGAATTTTTAGGCAAAACATGACGATTTTATAGGCATTTCAAATTTTGAACAAAAAAAAAATTGTTAGAGTACCATCATAATTTACTACCTATTTGCTACTATTTACTACCTATGTTCACATATTTGCTACCTAAGTTTTAAAAAAGAAATAAATTTAATTAAGTGGGCAGTCATCCTGACGTCAGAATGACCCCACTTAATTAAATTGATTTCTTTTTTTAAACTTAGGTAGCAAATATGTGAACATAGGTAGTAAATAGTAGCAAATAGGTAGTAAATTATGATGGTACTCTAACACTGATCCGCTATTTTGGTCAGTCATCCTGACGCTCACTCAATGTGACAATGTTCAAACATCAAATTGATAAAAGTGCTAAATATAATATTGAGGCAGCGATATAATTTAATAAGGTTATTCAGATATACAGGGTGCTCGCGAGGAAACCGAAACATTTTAACTATAAATAAATAAATATAAATAAATAAATAATAAATATCTTGGGACATCTTACACAAATCGACCTAGTCTCACGGTAAGCTCAATAAGGCTTGTGATGTGGATACCAAGCGACGATATAAATAATAGATAGATACATATAGATACTTAAATACATACACAACCATGACCAAGGAACAAATATTTGTGATAAACAAATACACAAATAATGCCCTCGCCGGGATTCGAACCCGGAACCTCCAGCTTCGTAGGCAGAGTCACTACCAACTAGGCTACGGAGGCTGACAATGACAAACTATGCATTGTAGACATCAAAATAAACAAAAAATATTATGAGACCTAATGTCTAATTCCACAAAAAAAATCTTTTTTCTTTTTTTTTAGACTTTTTGAATACTTTTTAACATTTCCAATACTTTTTATCATAACAACAATTTGTTAAAATTAATTTTTTGAATGATTTTTTTAGGGACAGGTTTTTTCGTCAAGTCTATTCTTATTTTTTGATTGTCAGGCAAAGTTTAGTATATTTTAGTCAATTTCATAGTTTAATGACATACGGTATTTTGCTGTGGGGTAAAGCAGCGGATATACAAACAATATTTGTTCTACA
>JALPQI010016590.1:0-23151 GCA_025490895.1 Thaumatotibia leucotreta
TGTTCATGAGAACAAGACTCGTGTCATAAGCGAACTATCATATAAATAAATAGCGAAATATCATAAGAATAGCCCGAGATGTCCTAAATAAACCGAATACTCATAAATTCTAAACATTTTTATTCAGCAACAACAATCTATTCGATGGAATTTATCGTGAGTGTATTGCAGTGTCATACCTTCAAATGAAATTAAACGATTATTTATTCAAGTAGTCCTAGCAACAAACACTCTTGAATCGTCATACACAAAACAAATAAAAAAAATACTTCCCGTTCTAACCCTACACCACTAACCCGCCAAGAATCTGACAAGAAATTCGGCGGGACTTCTGTAGTAAAAGTCCAAAGATGCAATTATTTGCTCGTTATTTGTAGGTACTAATTCACTGCCTCCTTTCCACAGTTAACTAAATATAAGTAAATAAATTACAATTTAGTCACGTGGTTCTATTTTTGCCGGTTTAGCCCTAAATATAACTAAACGCCGTGGTCTTTTGTCCAAAGTATTAAACACGACGCAGAGTTTATCGACACCACGAACTTACCTTGGCCAAGGCATTGAGAACCTCATTTTGTATAGAAGTCCTCCATACGAGGTGTTCATAATACCTGGTCTTATAAGGTATTTGGAAGTAACGATTTGAAAGGTATAAATTCATTGACGTTAAGCCGTTGTGGTGAACGGCGCCATATTAAAATGTAAAAAGAAAATAAATATGTTCATGATTCTGATCTGAGTTGTGGTTGCCAGTACATCTTTGTTTCTATGGTCACGTCCCGTCTGTGAAGGTACTTAAATAATAGATATCGCCGTTATGAACTCAAGAACATGTATCATGGCATTTTTCTGCTAGTTTTACTTTAAGTTACATATCATGAAAAATTACAAAAAAATTATGCGTCGGGCTTTGACCGAGGGCGCTCCAGACGATACCCTCTTAATGAGTCGAAACATGTCGAGCAATCATCGACTTAAATACGTGAGTAACCCGGTTTGAAAATATTTTAATATGTTTGAGTCTCACGTTAGTTATAATTCTAAAAATAAAAAAAAATCATCTAAATTAGATGATTGCGAGTTGAAGCTAGCCATGTGCGGACGAGAAGTTTCATAAGTTGCAAAATATCTATAGAAAATATTTTAACTAACAATCCAATCATGTCATGACCGCATTAGATATATAGATTATTAGATGTTTATCCTGCTTGGTTTACTATAATAGTTGTTACATGAAATACAATATTATCGTTATCACATTACTTTAAAGTATGCATGGAATTTGAATGTTCAGAATATTCTACAATTTGTATGTACATTGATATTCATAGGTATGTATTGATCAATCTTATTCAGATTAGATTCTTCTACATATTTAAACACGAAATAAAGAATGACAAGCGTTTAAAAACAGAAACAAAAACGTAATTTTTCCAGATTTGGACTTGATAGGGCTCATTTAAAATCAGAATTCAATTGTAATAAAAAAAACTGTCAGTAATTTAAGTTTACGTTACGCGACGAAGTGATGTAATTAATGGAAATCCTTATTGGTGACATTATTTTTTATTACGTACCTATCTAGATCGAATCAGCCGGTGATTCTTCAAGCAAGTCCAGATCTGGAAGAAACAGATTTTCGGGTTTTTCTTTTTAAATGGCTCACGCTCGAAACAAAATATAATCGAAGGTTTTACAATAAAGGCTGCGACATAATGACATATTATGTCGTCTTATAACTAAGATGAATTGCATTCATAATAATATGTAGGTATTTATTCAAGGAATCACTGCCCGTATTTTAATGAATCATTGATTGTATAAAAATTTAGACTCACGTGAGTTCTACTCTACCATATTTATCTTCAGTAGCAACAGTTGTTCTGTATTAACTATCTATTTATTTTATGTCGATAGATAATAAAATAAATATTACTAATTTTGTCTATCAGTTTCATTTTATAATTAGGCCACTATGACATCTATAGCAATTCAAAATTAAAAAGAGTTGTAACTTGGATCATGTGTATTAGAAATATTTAGAAGATGTCATATTATTATTAAAGAGAAAAGATCCAGTTCACTGATGCTCGCGAAAGCTGAGTATACAAAATAAGTGGATTACCAGTGTATGCAATACATTACGTGCTCAATTAATCCTTACAGAACTAATGAAAAATCTGGACCAGTATGAAACCGCTGAAGAAAGGGAATTGCGGGTGAACACAAGAAAAAAATATTTACATTGTAAACTGCAGCCAACACTGAAAGTAGTCAGTCACTGTGCACAATATCAGGGTGTGCAACTGTTCAACAAGCTTCCGACAGAGTGGAGGAAGGTCACTAGCTTTAACACCTTTAAAAATAAATTATTGACAGTCTTATTGCGAGAATCCTTCTACTCTATTGAAGAATTTACAAACTTTTTTTCTGATATTGTATAAATGACATTTTTTACGTTCTAAGCTATATTTATTCATGATACTATAAAAATACAAATGTAAACCAGTAATATAGATGATTTTAATTGAAAATATTATTATTATTTTATTATTATTTTTTTTTTTTTGCATAAATTATATTATGTTTAACTGTAGAATTTAAGAATTAGATATAGTTATATATATTCAGACACAATTGTAATATTGTTATTGAATTAATAAAAATGAAAAAAAAAAGAAATGAAATGAAATTATTTTGTATGAAAAAAACCTTACGTTTCCTAAAGAAATGTATGTAAACAGGTTCCCTAGGTCCGATAGTAATCGCCATTAAAATATTCGCTCGTATCAAATAAACACGCTATAGGGACTATTTAAAAAAACAAACTAAAAATGTTTAATCAAATAATTGCATTTGTTCCACAAAAACTTGTGTATCATATGAGTCAAAACTACGAGTAACAGTGAGGTACTTCAGATTGACAGGTTGTCATCAGAGCCATATTGTGATAGGACAGAGTCATCACATATCACATGACGGATGTAACAAATGTGCCCACTAATTGCCCGAGGCGAGGGTTTTTATACTTCCCTTAAAGCATTTGGCGTTATTCGCTAATAGAATATACATATTGTTCCAGCTTAAGGGTAGCTAGGGTACCTAGATTCTATGCTTCTACACTAAATCGAAAAGTTTTTTTTTTATTTGCCGTTGTGTTGTGTTGTTAGATTTTATATGTAGGTACTTGTTTACTTTAGGTTTCGTACTCGCATGGTAATTGTAAGGTTAGGTAAGGTTTGTATGTACCTATTGTATCTTATTGAATAATATTTGAAGGAACATTCCACGGAAAGAACATTTCTAATCAATTCAAATTACAGAAGGAAGAACCACCTTATTTTTAACAGAATAAGGTGTAAATTTGCCCTAATTTTTTAAGCTTTGGACATGCTTTTTCCATGGACCCTTCATTTATGCTAAAAAATTTAAACAATTTGAGCAACTTAAGTAACATTAAATTAATTTTAAAAATAGAACTCGAAGTTGAGTAAAGCGAAATAACCGTAGTTTGAGGTTCACTTGCCAAGTACCGAGCCAATTGACGAAAGTACCGAGCTCCCTATAATACCTACATTAACTACCTATTATTTAAGCTGTGTGTTTAATTAGACATATACATTATTTAGCTGTAATGAGGTAATACGGTTCTTCCCAGAAGCACTCGACTCGGTCTCCAAGCCCTACACAGCACAGATCGCTATCGGCACTCCACACTCCTGCGCACCGATTGAGGAAAATGTACTTCAAAACTGTTTCATCAATTTCAACATAATCAATTCAACTTAGGTATCTAATATTGATTTACTATGCATTGATGTCTATTCGTTTGTACTATCCCCTTGTTTCAGGTAAAGCGCGAATTTATGGGCATGATACTGTAATACCTATGTAGGTATTAACCCCCAACGTTTTTGAACGTTCAATGTTGGTCCATAAAAAAATATATATATATATGGCACCCAAAGTTCGGAAAGGATAATATATATATATTGCCGTAGGTATAATAAGCTACACATTGAGATTACTTGTTAAAATATGATTTCTTCATTACTAGGTAAAATCACGTTATGTATTCTGTATTGTGAGTTTTAAAGGAATTTAAAATTAAAAGTGGGTAAATGAGTGAGTACAAATGATTCAAAACCTGGCTTGAGTGATTGTCAAGCCTAGTTACCTACTAGAAATGATAAAGGCACAATGTCGAGCATCTTTATCATATCAAACTAAGAGTGAAAACAACATCCTCGAGATTACGAATCCTTTATAATTAACGTTCTTTCGTGGCAACGGCACAGTTTCAATACTCGTTCCTCTTGTTAACCAATCATATCCTCTATCCTCCGCAGTGAAGATGCAGAGTTTTAACGTTTTTGTGACATTGGTTCTGCTGGCTCTTTTTGGGCTAGTATTTGCAGCGCCCGCGGAAGGTAAGATATCTCATACTTCGGCGATTCTATTAACAGCTTAGGAATTATTGTGTTGGTATTTAATTTCCACTCAAAAGGGCAAGCTCTTCCGATCCTAAATGCAACCATTTACTTTTACATCATCAGTCTATAACCAGTGTACTGCTGGACAAAGCTTAGGAGTTAGGAGGTAAATACCAATAATCGCCACGCTGGCCAAGCGGGTTGGCGATCGCAGTAGTGTGTCCATTCCATTAATGATGATGCTGCTGCCATTTCATTATCAGCCTATGATAGTCCATTGCCATTGCTGGACGTAGGCCTCTCCTGTGCGTATAAATGCATTAGGAGGTAAATGCCCATAATCGCCACGCCGGGCAAGCGGATTGGCGATCGCAGTAATGTGTCCACTGTGATGACGCTGCTGGCCATCATCAATTTTTTATCAAATAATGGTCAGTGACACTTCAATCCCTTAGTCGACTCTTACGACACCTGCAGGAGGAGTCGGGGTGGTGACAAATGTATTCTTACTGCCGTCACCACACGGCTGACGGCCGTTTACGTTGCTGAGTGCTGCCATTTACGTTTTATAAAACATTTAGATTCGCACCACAACAGTTGACTACACTGCTATAATGGTCTCATGTTTCACAGAGTTATCAGGTGTGGAGCAGCTCCCAGCGATGCTGGTGCGCTCCGGGCCAGCCCAGCTGTCCCTGGATGCGCCACAGCCGCGTCAGTGCACCAACAACGCCTGCGCCAACCTCTGCCGCTCGCTCGGCTGGTCCAACGGCTTCTGCCTAGACGCAGAGTGGTGCCTCTGCTACAACTAACCTTCTAGCTTCTGCCTGTTAGCAAACAACCTTACTATCGCATGATGTTCACCCTTGTGATATGGCTCCTATGAAGGCTATATTTTTTGTGCCATGGTTTGAAATATGATAGAATTGAAACAATTCATGTAATAAAATGTTTAAACTATAATTGTATTCCATTTCGAGCTTGACTTCAAATTAAAATGTTTGTAAGATTTTTTTCTCAATGCCCTCAACCGTATCCTGGTTGAGGGCATTGAGCTTCGAAGTACTTAGTTCTATAACCAGTTAATCTGCTTTAACTTGGGAATTTAATTTCGAGTAGAAAGAAACTCGAAAACCTCAGTTGAGGAGAACCTCAGATCACATATCAGTCCTCACAACACAATGCGACCCAAAATAACGCCTGTCATTTGAACTAATCCTCTACATTCATAAAAGCCCGCACAAAACTAAATTTTAAGTCGATTTTCTGTATCACTTACAATGTCAAAAGAAAAGGAATTAATCCAATAACTTTGTACACCTCGTGACAATCAAATGTGCAAACAAGCAATGTCGACGAAAGATATTATATTGTAACGAACCCAAAGCAAATTGGGCTTTATTAAAATACACGAAAGTGTAATATTTAAAGTGATATATTGGTGAATATAACCTTTTATCCAAAAATATACAGCAATAAAAACCAATAGAAATAAAGTCAATTGCAATGCTCTATGGCCTATTTCCTCCTATTTCAAAGCACAAAGCATTGGACCGGAAATATGCGTTTACCTGAATCTAAAGGATTTTTTTTTGAATGAACGTATGAATTGAATGAAAGAGTCCATTCACGACTAGTTTAAATGTCGCGTAAACGTAATTGTTGTTTTTTGCGTATTTTTGGGGTGTTTAGTGTAGTTCAAATTTATTGAAAGTTTTGGTAAAAGTTACTATTTAAGCATCAAACAAAATTCATTAGACGTCTCGGATAAAATACATACATACTTTTATAAGTAAAATAAGGGTTTTAATTTTATATCTATTAGTAGGTAGGTAAGTAAGCACCAACTTTAGTTTTCAGTGATTTTGATAATAATTAGGTAAGGTCAGTCGCTATAATAATATATTTAGTATAAATTATGCATTAAAAAAAATCTAACTATATATCCGCTTGATAGGTCTGAAACAGGATAGGCTATTAATACAACCCAACTCCGGAAGATGGGTTATTTTTGCTTTAAATCGTTCAATAATAGGCCATGTGAAGTATCTATCGGGATCCATTTGAATAACGTAAATACCCATTGCCGAAGTAGATGACCGTAATATCTACACACTAGGAATATTAGGTATAACAACGATATAGTTTGATGATGTCTTAAGAATACTATAATACCTATTTATAATTTTGAAATCATACTTTGAAAGAGCTCATTTTTCAGCTCAGTTTCTCTTGCATTAACTATCAGCCCACCCCACAGATGCCTACATACCTTGACAGTGTAGGCACATGCAAATATACAATACAGTACAAATACATTGAAATTATCGGACTTAACTATTTATGAAAATAGTTCGGCTGCTCAATAAAAATAGTAAATCAATTAACTAAGTTTTTAAAATCACATTTAACTTGACACATTCTAAACCATCCCCTATCATCAACTAATATCATTAGTCGACTCATTTGTAAGTGACACCTTCAAAAATAAAAAAAACCCCTTGCCAGACAGCGTGGCACCGATCACAATGCGCTTGCGACTTTACGTCACCTTAGTTTACTCTACACTAGAAAAATAAATCTTCTGAAACCGTTATTTTCTACCTTATCATTACCATATTTAAGGACCATAGTTGAAATACTGCTAAATTTCTTTAAACATGTCCCAGCTTTTTTCTTTAGCATCAAATGTGTTCTTTCCCTTCAAGCTTAAACTTTGACTAAACGAGAAGAGACGAACTTAGTAAAGTGTCAGCGGGCCCATTAGGCCGTCAAAGTCGGAATGTCATTCAGGGTGTAATGGATCGCTATAGGAAGGAAGTTGCAGGTAGGAATAACACTATGAATGAGGGGAGGGTCTGCGGGTTTCATACTATAGTACAGGGAAGCGGTAGGGTTTTCGTAACAATTAAAGCTACTTCATTTTATCACGTGCCGAGTGCCGCATTTTAATGAAATAGGTTACCTTAATTTGTGTAGAAAAGGAAAAAGTGTTTTAGATTTCCGATTGATAAAACTGATGATAAAACCAATTACAACTAAGTACCTACATACTTATTCAGGTAAAAACTTAATGAAAAACGAGATACAGTTTGCAGCAGCGACAACTTCCTAAAGAAAGCTTTAATGGGGTTTTCTAATTGTCAATAGAAACATAATACAAATGTTTAGTACTTTTCTTAAAAATATCCCATTTTCAAGCCTTTATTGGATTTAAATAAAATGTTATTATATTTTCTCACTTGAAACGTACATCGGTCTCAATACTTATGTGTAGCTGGGAACGAGAAACTAGATGGGTGAGAGCAGTCACTGTTATTACGCTAATGATGCCCATGTCATTAGTTATGAACGTTATGGCGTACATAGGGATGGGGTATGCGATAATATTAGATATCGATAAAAAATGCTGCTACAAGTTGAAATAAATAAAATTCAATTTTTTTTCTTAATTAACTGTTTAGATAGGTTAATCAAGAAGGAATAAATACTACTACTCTATAAAATCACAAGTCACGATAGAGTTGCGCGCTTAGTAAAATCACCACGGCACCATTTTATATTAATATGGTACTGGCTGTCTCTGCCATTGTAGATGCGTCTGCGTGTCTTGCTTTCGTTAAAAAATAGAGGAGCTAACTAGATCCTGAAGTTATATTTTTCGTTTTAATATTTGTCAATTTGTTGCAAAAAATATCATGTGACTTAATAAACATAAAAACATCAATTATCCACGATAATTCATGTTATTACAGTCACGGCCATCCTGACAAATAGAATATGCCCCTAATTTAGGTACTTTTACTTACCCCAAATCTAAGTCTAACTTTAGCCATACGTTGACTGTGGTAAATAACATGATTGAATATGTTAATAAAAAAGTAGATGTCGATAAATAAAATATCACATTCCATAACTATGAATAATCCGTCAGCGTTGTATTGATACAAAACCTAAACACAACCTTTGGCTACCGGTTTATACTCCATAGATGCGTTTTTATTGCTAGGATTATCCAACTACCGATAATTGTAAGCCTTATGTCAAGAACCAGAGGGACAAGTATCGCGTATCAGGCAGTCGGTTTTAGGATTTTTTCAATAGAGTTATTAAAGTAGAATTTATAATACTTTTGTGAAGTCGATTAATTTAGTGCGGAGGTGACCGGATGCGGGCCGATGAGGTGTGAACTTGAAATGAGCTTTATTGTAGTTCTAATCTAGGGGTTATTAATTATGTGATGTGTGGTACTTAAAGGTATGCGGAGCTAATGATAGTTTACTTCTTAGACTGTAAAAAAACTTGGTGAATTTATAATTTATAAAACATAAAAAAAACAGGTTGTGTAAAAAAATCAACTGTATTCTAATTCTCGGTAATACAAAATTATCCTTTTTAAATTTTATTTTAAAAAATCACATGTAGATAATTATGTATCATGAATAAACTGGGTATTGAATCTAAATCTGAATCCTGTAGGTACCTACAGTACAGACCAAAGTGGATGGACATGAATGTTAAATATATTCTACCATAGTAAAATTTACTACAAATGGCATTCATTTTACACTATGAGTAAATGCATTTTTTTAAATTTACTATAAGTAGTTAGGTCATCTAACCTATTTGTACATTTGTTACTAATTATAATAATACACCGACTTATACCTATACCTATACAGCAGAAAAAGACCTTATCATTATTAATGACACTTTTTAACAGTACCACTGTCACATTCCCACACTACGCGTAAAGAAAAACCGTCAAAAAATGTAAAACTGTTACAATAACAACCTGATCTCGACAGCTCTATGGTATCGTTTCCTCTCAAAATACCCGGACTTTGTTTGCACTCAAAATATCCTGTTGTAACGCGATAGTTTAAAACATTCCATACAATATCTACACTATTTCCACACCGACTATTTATATAGGTACTAGTTGATGATAGTATATGAATACCCTAAAACTACATTGTACATACCTACCGAATATTTTGTTTTATTCAGTTTTTGGGGTACTGAAGTAGTTAGTTATTTTGGTAGTTATGTCAGTTATAATATTTTTCATGTTTCTTAAACATAATAAGCTACCTATTTTATTGTCTATAACAGTAATTAAAAGGATCTGCAATGAGCCAGCTCACACGAATATAGCCGATTCGAAGAGATTATAACGGAAAAAAACGACTAGTGAGAACATTACTATTTTCCATATTTCTATACGGATCTCCTTCTCGGATAATGAGCGAATTGAATGGGTCAGCAAAAAGCAAAAAATAGACAGTTCAGGCAGATGGATGCTGCGCATTCCGTGGGCGGCAATGAGGACCAATGTCTCTATGCTAAAGCAGCTTCAAATTTGGGCTATCTACTATCAGATAATTTTCAATTGTTCTGGGCACATTGCCCGTAGAGAACCGGACAACCTCAAAAAGCAGATGATCGTTGGAAAGGTGCACGGCAAGCGATAACGCGGCCGTTCTCCAAGCCAGTAGATCAGGTTGCTACTCTCACAGGCCTGAGTGGAAATAACTGGCGTCAGAAATCACCAAGACATTTCAAGACGGATACGACCTTCAACAATGAAGAAGACGACTGATTTAACAAAAGCATCTGCGCGGATGAAAATCGCTTAATCCCCCTGCAATAGTTACTTTAGGCTAGTAGTAGACTTTTCCTTATAGGTAGATAAGTAAAGTATCTGTTGATTGATACTTTTTCCTTGCTGGCCGTATAGGTACATGTACCTATTTCCAAACTCTAATTCATTTTAATAAATGAAAATTTCATTAGACATTAAAAGTAAAATTAATGAAATTACTTTTTAACTATCAAAGTTATATTTTTTATTCTATTTTTTACGAACGCGATCGTGCTCCAAGTAACGTTATTTAATTGGCATTGTCACTCGCATCACGCATCAAGATCTTATCATTCCCACTGAAGATTTAAAACGTTTCAATCAACCGAGACCCCCGACAATAACTATCCAACAGAAACAGACTCAAAAAACCATTAAACCTACGCCATAAATAAATAAGACGTAAATAAATAAATACACGTATAAATCCGTAGTTATTTATGTCATTGCGGCGATGAAGATTTTTAATGACTGACGGACGGATTGTTGGTCATAAACCGAGGTATGCTCGTGGGTTTTTATGAATCAGCATTTCGAGTAAACGTCAAATATTGGGACCCAGTTGATAGATTGGTCCGTTGCGTTCAAGAGGAAATTGGGTTATTGGTCATAATCCTAAACCTTATTTAAAGGCGTAAATGCGATATTTAGTGTCTCTTCGGATAAGTAGTCAGATAAGGCGATAGTAAAGTTGATTTATTTTTCTACCTCCCATGATTGCATGAATCGCGAAATAAAATTAATCAAAACAGAGACTTTAATACAGCGAGAATGGTTGTCGAGTGTATTTCCTCCATCGTGACCTCTATTAGTCGTGCACGTAGGGTTACGTACCGAAGCCATGATGGGCTGGGCCATCCGATACTTACCTCTACCTCTTACATCTGGCTGGTGTCGTGCTTCGCTCGTTAACGCTACCGCTCGCACCAATACACGAGTATAAGCAGTAGCCCTACCATGAGCTGCCGCTACGTTATTAACGCGCGTTTACTTTCTATTCATCCAGCTCTTACTTGCGTATAGGCACGAGCGAGACAAGTAATCGCGCGGTATGACGCCGCAGCTACTCATGGCACGACTACTTACAAGATGGATAAAAAATAAGGCTGCGATAAACTCACGGCCGCAGGTAATGTTAGTCACACTGATCGCGCTTTTATCTCTGTCTATCGTTATGGCATGTAGTGTAAGGCTGGTAATTTCAATGTTATAATTCACGCATCGTACGCTACTGTGTGGTATGCTATCTCATAAACGATAGCGTTTATGTAGCTTTATCTATATGCAATCCATTCATACAGATATAGTGGTGCAAGCGAGATCCATGGAAAGTGAATTACGCAGACACTAGCGGTTACTTTAGCGGTACAGGCACGAACTTTGCCCCCTCAACGTCAAGCCTTTGTACAATCGCCAACTGAGCTAACTGTCCATTTGCGACGTTTATTTCAATATACGCAAAGTACTCAATTGGTCAGTTAAATGTGATGGCGATGGTACAAGCAGGCTCAACAACCTCTCATTTACATGCAATAAAAACTAGCTCTACTTGATTAATGGCGGCCCTCGTCGTTAAACGCATAATTTACTGCATTTTAAAACTGTTTAATACCTCCTTTATCGTCCCTGGTTAGGTTGTTTTATTGTAAGGGAGGAATATTTGGGGCCATTGTTTTATAACAAGCCTACGTTAAAAATACCGAAAATACGCATAATTATTTTCTTACTTATTTGTACCTAATATATGTACATACGAGTACCCACAATTCCATGTATTATGCACGGGTCATAATGCTGCGCGTCCGAACATAAAAATGTACCTGAACAAGTGACTCTCTCTGGCTTTAAGTGCAAACAGGGTTACCAAGTAACTCACTGGGAGGACGAGCTAAAGAAAATGCTAGGGCCATACCAATATGGCCCTAATAGCATTTTCAACCAGTCAAGGACGAATCACGTTAGGAATCAATGGAGAGTTGGAGGACGCCTGCCTTTGCCACAAGGAACTAAACCATTACAGACACAATATACTTAATTGTTAATTAAAACCAATTTCAACTATGCTTTCTTCTCTCTGATTTGAATAAAAGCTTATCTAAGTTTCCACGAAAAGTTGGAATTGATATTCATTTAATTTTGGGCCGGATACGATTCGGAAAAATAGTTTGTCCCTACGTATTTTGAGCTTATAGGATTATTACGAAGCCTGTCGCGCATTGCCGTATCGTTTGTTTAGTGCTACTTTTTTTTCCACTTGACGAAGCCAATATAGATTTGGGATTTTTTTATCGATATGTAGCGTTGAAGTCAAATACAATTTATGATATATTTAGGTTAATGGGGCCGAAATCGTGAAACAGCTGGTAGACTTAACCAAAGACCGGCGAGCTGGCGACTTCCTCGCACAACGTAGGTATCAACATTGCGTTACAGCGAGAAAATGTGGCCAGCACGCAAGGGCCAATCTTAGATAAGTACAGGTTAGGTTAGTTAGATTTAATTTATGAACATAAATTGTACACGTTTGAAAATAATGAGGGAAAAAGAAAGAACAATAACGAAATTGAAGAATTAAAATACAAAACAAGATGCTCAAACAAACTTAACTTTATAAAATATAATAGGTATAGGTACTACTATCTAAGCAAATTGATAAAAATACCCGCAGTCAATACCCGCTTCAGGTATCCATAAAGCTTGGTTAAATAGAAATGTTTTATAAATATTGTTGTAATTAGTTAGTTTGTTGTAGGGATTAGGCAAATATTCATTACATAATTATCAAAACAGTTGAATTTAAAGTACTACAGGTATTAAATTAGCCGTATTGTGTGTGTAGGTTACCAATTAGAAAGGCATTTCTAGACATTGATTTAATTACATTACTCATTGAAAGCCTTTTCGAATGATTATATTTTATTTTCTGTAATGAAATAATTAACGAAATGATATGGAATATGGCTGTAATTTACGCGCGATAACACCGGCAATCAATTCTTGGCAATAATTGTTAATAGTGTTGTTGGCGATTTTATTAAAATTAATAACGGCTCGTAAAGCTGACCGCGGCTTACGGCGGGTCTTATTATTACCATGCTACTTTCCTACTATATTATTATCCTTACCATTAGTTCGTCGCTTGAGCGTGCTATACATTAGCGTTCCCATAGCATACTTTATATCCCTCTCACTCACACCTATAATATATGCTAGTGCGAGCGGGATAACAAATTCATTTGCACAACTCACGTAACCAGTACTTAAGGTAAGACCACGCATACAAAAGTGGCGTGGGAAGTTTACGAAGAACTGAAATAACCCAAAAAATATGTGATTAATTATTTTGGAAATTCAAAACAGAAAAAAATGGTAAAGTTGTTATCAGTCCAAATGGGTCAGTATGCCGGTTTTGGATACCATAACAGTCCATACTGACCCATTTGGATTGATCACCACTGTATTACTTAAGTGGGCTTTGGTCTCCCCAATAATGTTCGGTTCGGCCGCCAGTTCTTGGATCTCGGCATTTTTCAGGATCCTCCAACTACCATCCGGTTTTTGCAGTCTCCGTTGTCTTGGCCATGTCGAGAGAATGGAGGAGGATCGCAATGTCAAGAAAGCAAACTTGGGTCGTCCGACGGGCCGTCGTCCTGTCGGCCGCCCCAAGTATTGTTGAAAAGATCTGGTCGAGGCGGACCTGCGCGAGCTGGGTGCTGGTGACGACTGGCATGAAACTGCTCAAGACCGAGTGAAATGGCGTGCTTTTGTGAGACTCATTTTGGATCGCTGCGCCCATCTAGTAAGTAAGTATGTATTACTTAAGTACAATCAACTTGAGGTAGGTACAATAATATAATTAAATTGAGGAAACTTACTAACTGTTCGAAAGACCTTCAAAATTAATAAAGATAGTCAATCAAGGATAACATACATTGACTCCAAAATAAACCTTTATTCCGAAAAAATCTCATGATTTGTGTGTCTTTGTTTTACGCTCAACAAGACGTCTTTACGACACTGATAAAACCATCTCGTCTACAAACTGGCCGTAGTGGTCACAATAAAACTTCATTTAAGTCTGTTTTTGATGACGCTTTGTTAGCTAACCGATTTTACGAGGTATATGGAAAAGTCATAGGAATATATTTTAACGGAATATTAAATTGTTTAATTTCTCAAATACGGGTAGCCCTAGAATTGGCCTTCACCTTATAAAATACCACAACGACTGCTTATTTAATAAAATTACCTGCTTACATATGCAATCAGATAGGTAACAAGTATTGAATTTAAACTATCGATGAATATAATACCAATAGTTATTTATTATACAAGGGGGCAAAGTTGTTGTTTAACTGTCGTGCCAATATTGAGACCTGAGCTAGCGAAAGATTCCAAAATTGAGCCACGAGCGTAGCGAGTGGTTCAAAAACTGGAATCTTGAGCATTGCGAAGGTCTCAAGGCACGAGAGTTGAACAAACTTTGCCGCCAAGTGTAATACAACTTTTTTCCCCTCACTATCGCGAGGAAATATGATTACAAATCTCATCCAAATGTAAATTAACTTAAAGAAACTATTGAAAACTCAATGTCGAAACGTATCGTAGAATAGAGTTACTTACGGAATTTAAATATTGCCAATGGCTTACAAAGTCACATGAGAAACGACCAATTTAACATGTGAGCTCCGATTGCGCATGTTTACTACGGTCATACAGATCCACTTATACTAGGCAGTAGGGGGCTATAGGAATTAGAGAAATGTCAAATTACTTTATTCACAAGTGTGTAAAAAGCGTTTTTACCCGCTCGTATTAAAGGATAAACGAGCGCTTTACGAGCTAGTGAGGGGAAAAATATAATGAAACGCACTTTGCGCGACATGCTTCGGAGAGCCTAAGCACCACGTAAATAAATGTATGGTCTTAGGTATAAAAGGTATTAAAAATCTCAATTAAAATGTGATGGAAACATCTGACGGTATCACAAATTGTCGTTAGTAAATACACGCTTAAAAATAACGATAATCGGAAATCTGCAATCGCTGAAGTCTGAAACTATTGGAGGCTGGAATTAATCTTTGGATTGAGTTGAGTCACACAACCCCCAGTTACTCTCGACAGAACGACTTTACATACAGGCATTGCGAAACATGGTAAGAAAAAAAAAAGTTTTGTTGCATTTCTTGTAAATTAATATTTCAACAGGGAAAATGAGTTTGATCGTTGAGTGTCTTCAGGTTCCAATAATCGAAAAATTATGCTTTGGCATTACTGTACGCGAATTGATACCATGGCTGTCAGGTCGTGGTCGAGTTTCAAGTTAAAATACTAACGGTGAAGTGTTTGTGACACTGGCCGAAAAAACGACTCGGAACGAGGGTAGATCACCACTTCACAACCAAACCTTGCAGAACGCCAGTTACTCCATGAGGATTTGCAAATGCTGCAACAGAGCGCCATTTCGAAAGCTCAAAACATATATTTACACAGTAGGTAATTAGTACCCCGTTTCAAATCAAACTAATCGTGTAACTGGATATAGTGAACATGTCAGCTTTTTTAAATCTTATTTTACCTGTGTCATGGCTATAATTTACCTATTCGTGGAAAAATAACAACATTTATTTATATTATCACCAAACAATGCCGTGTACATTTCTTTGGCATCAGTATTTGTTAACACACAATTTACCTAATGGAATAGCTCAACATTTAAGCACAAGATTTTGATTTACTGCGTTTCACACATGTAAATCAATCAGAGCTTACAGAATTTTCAGTTGTGTTTTTTTCACGATTCGAGTCATTTAATCAGGAGTAATCCCGTGGTTGTAAAGAATACGATATTAATTAGGCATGGGCAATGTATGCATTAAATCACAGGACGGACAGACGGACGTAGTAAATCTACTGACGCATGTCACTCACCGCACAGCGTCACTATTCTGTAACAAGTGGATTCTGGAATGAAGAAGCTATATCAATGGAGTTTGACGTTAACAGAATCGTCTTGTTCACAAGATGACACGACCACGACATATATATTGTAATGAAAATAAATAATGAACTGAGTGATTTTGCACCTTGCTGCAAAGTAAGTCTACCTTAATGAGGTGTCTTTGGGGAACAGCGGATATTTTTTTTTAACTAGGTACCTACCTATGTTCTTTTCCATTCCAGGCCACTCAATTTTTGATACTGTTTCCTTGACTTTATCAGATTTAGTGACAAAGGTAAATTTATTGGGAGGAGTCCTAATTAACCTGGACCTGTTTAGGTGTTTACCCTGAAGCAACTAGCGAACAATTGCAGCAGGTGCGTTGTTCGACGGACAATTGGCAGAAGCGGATGTTCTTGTTTTATTAAACCATGTATTGACGACCGGTAAGTATATTTTATTAAGTACTTTTTTTTAATTATCGACACAATTTAGATGTAGTTTCAGGATATATACTTAAAGGTAATGAACTTTCTATAACCTTTGTGATTGTTGAATACCTATAACATAACTCGTCAACGCAATTAAAGAATGAAACTCGGTAATACTTTTCTAACGGATAAAATACTTATGTAGTAGGTTAATACCTACATAAGTATTTTACTACGGTAGTATAATTACTACGGTATCATATCTGATCAATTCTCACAATCGCTCAGAATCAACAAGTGCTTAATGTACGTGGCATGATACGAGTATAACCAAAGCACTACGTCGTCAGAATACGGACGCCTGTCTGTGTGGCCATAATACGTTTCATGTAAGTAGTAAATATTATGCCTCCAACAGATAAATTATAATGGTCTCAACTAACTCGATGGTAGAACATTAAGTAAGACATTGAAGTTAATATTATTCTAGTAATTAATACATTAACCTAATAAATAAATATCATAGGACTATCTTACACAAATCGACTTGGTTCCATGGTAAGCTCAATTAAGGCTTGTGTTGTTGGTACTAAACGACAATATATGTAATACTCATAGATAAATACACATATAAAACCAGGACCAAGAAACAAATATTTATGATAAATACACAAATAATATACCCTACGGGATTGTAACCCGGAACCTTCAGCTTCGTAAAATGGGTAACTATCAACTAGGCTACGGAGGCGAACAAGTAATTCCTTTAGCTTCGGACTAACTTCATACTTTCCGTAAAAAATGCAGTGTCATAAGCCTGGAACAGTTCACTGTGAATAATCCCTAATAAGTGCATAGTCGAAACAGCTTGAACTCCAATCGCTGGTGAAGAGATACTGACACTTATTAGTTTGCACTGTTAGACATACTTACATTGGTTACGGCCAGTTTTAGAATCCCCAGACAAATACTCGTATATCTGCCAGATAAAAGTATCACTGTCCTTTGCCCCCCGACATATAAAAAAACAAGTCAGATTACATTTATCTCACAGATATATATTTATTCGGGAATGGTGAAAAAAGCTTATAGTGATTTCATTTATTATCCTGTCTTTCAATGTTTGGTAGCTCCGTATAATTTTCTTGGATACAGTATGAAAGTAACATATATATTTCTTTCCAAAACAAGCAACATTCACTAAAATGTATTGACATTTCTATAAACTGAACAATTACACATATTATCATCCTCTCTTACGCAGTCCTGAAACTCCACACGCCCCTAAATCAAGAGCGCTCAAAACAAGCGGCGTGTAAGAGGCAGATAAATCAGGCCCAAATCCGGGAACATGATCCCGCAGAGGAATCACACCAAATTGCGTAACATACTTACCCCCACTTTAAAATGTAGTCATAAATAAAAGGTAGACGCACCTTATCGCGAACCGCCACAACAAATGAAAGAATACCTCCCCAGCACCCTCGGCCCTCCCAAGAATAACGCCCTCTCGCTTTAGAAAAGAGGGAACAGTATTTCGCGTCTCGCTTCAATATGGAACAGTAAAGCGCTGTTTTACATTTATAACTACAAGCCACATTCGCAAGTGACGCCACAGGATTGCCTCGTAGCAAGCCAATCGAGATACACCTTTATTAAATGGTGGTAAGGCTTTCTTTTCTTCGCGTGACTGTGGTAGATCTAACCGGTCTCCATGGCAACTTAGGGTGAGCGTCCCGATTTTTGGCCGGGCTCCTTCGATTTCCTTCCGAAGGGCTTTTCTGATCACTTTCGATGTAAGCAGCTATATATACGATAAACGGTATTTGCAGGAATAAATTGATGCGAACAAAGAACTCTCGAAATGTTTTCCACCGGGTCTCGAATCGAGGGATTTTCATTTGCAAGTTTTGCAACGGAATCGATGCTGGAAATTATTTTTCAGTTTTGATTCCCTTTGAGACTGAATGATATTTATTCGTAATCGTTGTTTGTGTCTTTTTCAAATATAATGAACGGAACAAAAGGTTATGCAGGTAGATACATACTTACATTAAATAAAGAATCGATTAAGATATAATTTCAATATTGCATGTATGATATATTTCGGAAAATTTTGTACGGTACTTGATTTTTCATCCATAACTCGTTTCAGTGTATTAGTTACGTAGGTACTGAAAAACCTATGTTCTTGTTGTAACTTATCTTATAGGTTTTTTTATCGTTGTTTTTGTGTCAATAAAGGAGGTAGGTTACTATGGGTATTGCAATAATGAAAATGCGGCATAATATTTTTACTAACTTCTTTACTCAACCACTTATGTCGATCCCACGTCAAGTCTACAATCTAGCTTCAATCGGTATGAACTGTATAACTATGATAATGACAAGCGCATACTTGTTGAAGCTCATTATAATAATAACCTACTTTATAAAATGGGTTCACTAATTTATCGCCAAAAGTTATTTTGCTGAATATCAATTCCCAACTAACATCGCAGGATTTCATTTCGCGAAAGATCACGTGAAGGGTCCAAGGAAAGAACATGTTTAGTCAATTACATACAGACGGAAAACAACTTTAGTTTTATCAGAATGAAGTGCAATTTAGCCCGATAGATAATAAAACATGTTCTTTCGTTGGACCCTTCACTTGCCAATTGCCAAGTGTCACGTTTCTCCGATGTATGTTTCGCACATTATCATAGTCCAACCTAGTCGACAAAAGAAATTAAAAGCAAATAATTTGGTAAGTGTTGGTATGCAAAGTGAATCATCTGCGAATAATTGTTTGGAAAGTGGTATTCGACAAAATGAAAAGGCAGGATACCCTATTTTTGTTACAAACTGTAAGCATGAAAAAAACATCAGTATTGAAGATCTAAATACAGTAGTTAGGTACGTATGTAACGAGTGAACATTCCATAGTCTCAACTTTTTAGCATTTCACTTGACAGGCTTGTTATCATACATTGAGTTACCACGATGAGGGCTTTTATTTAAACCGAGCAATAAGATACAGGTTGTTAAGCGACCCTAAAAATTGCATAATATAAAACACACATTTTGAATTGCATTCTCTTTCTAATAAAGGATGAGTGAGAAGCAATTTACCCTATGTACTTCAAAGTTGATCTTGAACTATCTTTTAATAATGACAGTTTACGCGAACAAAGTAGTACACGCGTTACATTGACCGTTACAAGGAAACAAATTAATCATACAGCTAATTTAAATATTTTTGATCAGTAAATACTTGAGAACAATGCATATTGTAACTCGTTTTAATAAAAGCCCACATGATACACACTGTATATTTGCAATTAAAACAAAAATATAGAAATTAATAGGTATCACCTTCCACAGACAATCACTGCACTAGCTTACCTACATAATTGGTATTTACTTGTTCTTGTCAACCCACAAATAATGAGCATTATGAAAATAGGAATAAAATTAAAGAGCTAAGTGATAATACTCGAACTTTGTCAACAATGAGTTTGATCGAAGTGAAATACATTTATTAAATACGTAGGCGATATATATTTTTATAAATCGCACAATTTTAGTTCGTAATTACTGACTGATTTTAATTTTAATCTATTTCTATATACATGCAACTTGCGTGGTTATCAATCCATGTTTTAATAATTACAGTAATTGTTAAATTCGTTTAAATATCTATTTACAATTTCTTATCCTAAATGTACAATTTACATATTGCATGGAGACAACATCGTCGTCGTCGTATTATTATGCTTTAAGTTTCAAACCAATAAATATTTACACATTTGACGGCATAAATACTTACACAAAAGTATCATTTCCTTATTTTTGGGTAAACATAAATTGTTTCGGCGAAGGTAAAATATGAATGTATGAAAATCACCACCAATAAAAATTACAAAAATGGAAACAATTCTTGTATTCATTCTATGACAACGATTATTTACTTATAAATCCATTTATTATTTCATCTATTTGTAATTTGTATATTAAACAATTGAAATAATAAGGGCCTATGCTAGCTGGCGCGTTCCGCCGCGTGCGCACCGCACGCTCGCGGGTCCCGTAGCCGTAGGGACAGTCAAAGACAAAATAAGGGGTACACAAAAATTTTCAAAAATGTTCCTCAGTGCACCCTAATTTTGTGTAATAAGAACGTCGTAATATTATGAGCGGATTCTATCGATACTTATTTTTGCACTTGACTGTATCATGAATTTTCCAATAGGTATCGGTAACGTGAAGCAGTATATCGTGCTCGCACTTATTTATTGGAGCGAGCACGATGGCCTGCTGTAAAGCATCGAGCAAAGTATCGAGTAAAATCTATCGTTCGTTACCGATATTTACAAAGTCATGGTACGGCTACAGAATGAAAATCCGTCGAACGTGCCCGCACCAGTTAGCGCCGTTCATATAATTTCTTGTTAGACGAGCGACCGTTCCGGGTAGTCCGCGCCAGCTAGTAGCGTAGGCCCTAAAATAGTGCTACGAGTACATAGTACGGATATTTCTTTGAATGGTTTGTTTATAGTGTTTGCAATTTTTGTGGGCGGCGACTTTACAACATTTATGTAACCACAAAAACCCTACTTAGGTTTTCTTCTAGAGTCATTATTATGTTTGTTACCTTATTTGAAAATATTAGTTAAATTTCTTCTTTCTTACTATAAAGTCATGGCAAATTTTTAACTTTGTCATTCTCATTAAGTAATATACAGACAATAGTGTGCGATTTTGTGAAGTAAAACTGTATATTATGTATAATGTTATGTTAACAGTTTTGTACATATGGTTTGATTATTTTCCAGTTCCACTAAAGGTTTACCCCTTATCTTTAAACCTTTCCTAACTTGGTTAGCCAATAAATACTGTTTGTCTCCTTCGGTCTTATATCATAAAGGTCGGCAACGCACTTGTAATACTACGGGTGTTGCGCGTGTCCATGGGCGACGGTGATCGTTTACCATCAGGCTCCGATTAATTTACATCTGCTCGCTTGCCTACTATTCCATAAAAAAAAATCAATATGTATAAGACCGAGATAAATATTGTTAAGACGAAAAGGGACAAATCAAATCGGCTTGCTAAGTTAGGAGACGTTTATGAATAAAGGGGTTAATATACTTACAATTGTTGAATTGATACGTTACGTAAAATGATTGCTATTAATAATTTTCGTAAGTACAGCAACGTAGTTACAATCTTTTGTTAGAATATTACATTTATTTTGTTAATAATAATATTCATCTTGACCCCTGTGGCCTACTTGTGAACCTTCATTTTAAATAACAGCAACACACCGACCGTATCTTATAACAATTTGTATCGCGAATGTTCAGTTTATGTATCACGTTAACAAGTATGTAGAACGGTACTTACCTAGTGTTAAAGGATTAGAAAAATTACGGTGAAATTCACCCACATTTCTCCGTTTATTTCAGATGTCATAGAAAAATTAAATTAATTAATAGATTTATTGTTAAAGGTGCATTCAGACCGACGAGACGAGCATTCGCTATTCTAATCTACAAAATTCGATCGTTACACAAAACGTGATTCGTTGATATCGTAGAGTGGGGGATAGAATAGCGAATGCTCGTTTGGTCTGAATGCACCTTAATGTAATGTTACGCTTAAGAATACAAAAGGTATAAATACTAACCCGTACTTTAAAATCGTATTCTGATAAATTTCACGATTTCTCTAATCCTATAAAGCAAGGTAATGTTCTTATGAATTGATGCCTATCTTTAAATATCCTGTTTATCACCTTAAAATCTGCATTTAGGTGAGATTAGACCCAGGCTACTTTTATTAATATAGGTCACAGACAAACGCTGGTTTATACTTAAATCTAAATCTTTCTACTTATAGGAAAATTGGCACCGGGAGCATAAAAATGTACAATTATTAGTACCTAATTACTCACAAAATACATTTAGTACCATGTAAAATCTAACTATAATAAATACTTATTTTATCACATGACTACTTAGATGTAGCTATTTACAACATATAAGATCAAGCTTTATTTTCGATGCTGTACATCTAGTATAAGACTTTCCAGCTTAAATAAATATTAAAATAAAACATTTTCTTATTTAAGCATTATTTTGAGGTCTTGGACCACTTATGTGTATTTTGACAATCGAACTTGCAAATAGGCATTTAATTATATGTCTGTTACGGATTTAATAAAACCTACCTATATGCTATAGTGTTAAAAGTAGGTCTTGACGTATCAGCAACGGATAAAATCAGACTATTTTGCGGTTCAATTTTTGATACATTTTAACAGATAACTCTTATAATATTCCATAGATGAACAGCATCTATCTTTTTAAAAGTGATAATACGCAAAATTGATGGGCTGGCCATCATCGTTCGTTTCACTCACACCTTGTTCACTGCCCACCTCGCTGGTGGCTAACTCTCTCTCGTTTTCCGCCATGCTCTGTTCGAATTTGTTCATCTTGACCTGCCAGTTAGAGAGATCGCAAGGGCCTTCATCAGGGAACGAGTACCATCCAACGTCACTGGGTGGTCTGTAAATGTCACTGGTAGCACTAGTTTTTGCACAGGCGTTGGGTTCATAGTCTTTGACGCCTGTCGGGAGCGATCACTGACGATGGTGTGGTAGATGGTGCATGGGATGGTGGAGCTCGAGTCGCGGCCGCTTGGCATCGTCCTCGT
>JALPQI010016591.1:0-21170 GCA_025490895.1 Thaumatotibia leucotreta
ATTTAAAAAAAATACGAAAATTACCTATACCTATGTGTGTATCTTTTCAGATACACTGCCAAGTTAAGGGTAATACATTTTTTTAGGAAATATTAATCAATTGTAAGTATTTAAGTACCTATACGAATATTTGATAATAAGGACGTGGGTCTAAATATCAGGTAATCCTGACTTGTAGCCATGCAGGCGGCCAATGGGCCATGTCTAAATTATTTACATCATATACAGGACTATTGCAAAAAAAAAACATTATTATAGGCGTTCAATGAACACATAATTTAATATCATGATTTTTGTGTTACAAAGTTAAGTTTTGTGTAACAATTTTGGCACTGAAAAATAAATTCCAATTTTATATGAGCGATCAACAATACGCACCCACTTTTTTTTTAATTTTGACCCTTTTTACTACTGCCAAAGGTTGTTGGACCGAGTATACCGCATAGTTTGTATGGCTGGCTTTCGTAACACAATTGGCGCGATCGTAATTTTTATTTAAATTAAGGCCTTAACTATGTATTTACAATTTTCTTGCAATCGACTTATACTACTCTTTACAATATATAGTGTAGTGACTTGATTGCGAGCTATTTCTATGTAACACCTCCCGACTTTCTTATGTAAATTAAAGAGTTCTTTAAACCCATAAAGGCACCCTTTTGTAGGTAAGTATTAAAATACATTCGGTAACACATAGTTATGTGTTACCGAATGTATTTTAATACTTACCTACTAGCAACTATAATTTTTACTAATATTTTTTTTTTATGGCAACTTTCTTCTCTAGCAATTATACGATCCTGCTATACCTTTAATTTTGCATTTAATTTATCCCGCAACCCCAAGGTTCCCAATTATTTTTGTAACACTAGATGACTATACCATATTCTCTGAATTAATTCAATAACATCTGATACGCAAAATATTTCCAATAGCCCTGGATATTGGAAGTATTTTGAATACTTACATATTAGAATACTTACTGTAGACGTCCATAGTCGACAGCAGCCATTTTATAGTCCCCATGGGAGACGCATTTCCCCGGTTCGGAATACCCCAGAGGGCCTTCCGTGTCTACGCTAAATTTGAGTCAACTGAGGTGAGGCCCGTGTAAGAAAAAATGTTGGCGAGGTTTTAGCTATCTTAGAATGTCACGCATTTTTATTTTTAATCAGGCTGTAAGCTTTCGCTTTGTCGTAGTATAAAAAAAGTATGTAAACCATTCGTCAGGATTCTACAATCCTAAAAAAAATGTGACGTCTTTGACACATATCTTAATAGGTACAAATAAATATCAATAATTTTAACTATGACTGTATGTGAACTCAAGGTTTAAGATTTTAAGTTGGTAATAAAACTAAGCGGATTGCTTAGCGCGGCGATTATGGGCATATACCTCCTAATGCGTTTATGCGCATAGTTAATAGGAAAGGCCTACGTCCAGCAGTGGACTATCATAGGTTGATGATGTGTGATGTAAAAAAGATTGAGTTCTAACATTGCGTGATTATATAAAGTGCTAAATTTTAGGTTCACTTACATTTTTTTTTGGTTTTCTACTGACAAATCGATACCTTTGGGTTCAATTGTCGTAAAGGACAAAATGCAGGTTTTCAGGAGAAGCAAAAAACAAATTTTTTTTTAGAAAACTGTTAATAACTTTTTTGTTTTTTGACCTATATTTGTGACGTGTATGAAAACAATGTAGATTGCTGGTATCTTTGACCTGGTGTAGCAATCGTAGTGATAAGCTAAACGGTTTAGAAGTTAGATGTTGTAAAGGACACGTCAAAATGCTATGTATGTCCTTTACACCCATGATTTTTTTGAGCAATTAGAATTGACAGGGTCGTAAATGACGGTCTTAGATAATTTTCTTACAAATTTGGGGCGTAAATGTAGGCGAAATGGTATAAATAGCGACTGTTTTCCGCTTAATTTACTAAAATCACGCTTAAAACATTTATTAAAACGTAGGAAATAATGGCGAAGAAAAGCCGGATTAGAGTTGTAGTATTTTATCTCTAAATATTTAGCCATAACAAAGAACTAGACTACTTATATGTATGGAAACACTATTTGTTTCAAAACTATATAACATTTTTGCAACAATTTAAAAGTTATTGTTTCGGTGCTGCGCTGTCTCAATAGTAATTTGAACATTTTGAACGTATAAGCTATTCGTTCTAGCAGGGGAACGCTTTCATAGTGTCATCATCAGCCTATATCAGTCCACTGCTAAATAACGGCCCTTCGTTAGCCTATGCGTATGAATTCATGCATTAGGAGGTAAATGCCCATAATCGCCACGCTGGGCAAGTGGGTTGGCGATCGCAATAGTGTGTCCACTATCATTATGCTGCTGCCCATCATCAATATTCGATAACTAATTGGTAAGTGACACTTAAAACCCTTAGCCGACTCTTACCACACCCACGGGAAGAGTTGAGGTCGTGACAAATATATTTTTACTGCCGTCACCACACGGCAACATGGCACGGTTTCGTAGTTATGTAAAGAACAAACACTAGGTAATGGTAATAATAAAGTTTAATAAGCAACTGTTCAAGTAGTTCCTGCATATGTGACTGATGTGACACAGGTAGTAATTGTAAGACTTTACAAGAAAGAAGAACTAGCAATACGTACGAGTTAAATTTCCCGGTACTGAAGGCACAAATAGTGTTTCTAGACTTTAACGCCTAGATACGATTATAACGACTTCAGATATTATTTTATTTCTACTTATTTCTATTCAAGATTCAGAATTAATGTCACTTATATACACGGTGGAATTTAATCGGTGAACAGGAACCCATTTTTCTAATTCAGTAATTGATGGCGGTCACGTTTATGTAGTACTTAAGTGGAACCAAGTTTTTTTTTTAGCATAACAAATTTTTATGTTGAAATTAAACGTTAATTAAAATTTATTGTCACCCTACTAATGGTTTAGTCTGAAAAGTTTAATACCTCTTTTCAAACTATCAGCCATGCATCGCTCTTATTTTACATAGGAATAGAGTCTATCGCAAAAATTAAAGCATGTGAGTGGTTATTGCTCATTTATGTTTTAAGTTTCTATGGCTGATAGTTTGAAAAGAGGTATTAAACTTTAATTTCAATAAATTTTAATTTCAACATAAAAAAAAATTATGCTAAAAAAAAACTTGGTTCCACTTAAGTACCTACTACATAAACGTGACCGCCATCGATTACTGAGTTAGAAAAATGGGTTCCTGTTCACCGATTAAATTCCACCGTGTATATGTATAAATTATGTACTTGGATAGTAGCTGATTACCGTTTACTGATTAAGGTGTGAAATCGAATTGGAGATCAAAAATGTAAACAAATGGGATACCACCACAAAAAAATAATCACGAGAGGGGGGGTAATCTAAAATCATTCAAATACTTATAAAAATTGCGTATTTACCGTCACTGACGGTACGCAAAATTTTTAAATATTTTACAAAGTTTGAATACAAAACATTAAGCGAAATATATAATTTTTAATGATATATTTCGCTACTTTTAATAAAATGTAAGGTGTTTAATTTATTCTACTGGCAATGATAAGAAATCTTAAACATTTGGTTCGCAGTTGTAACAATAACTAGTTTATTCGTAATTTAATACGGTAACTACACTAAGAAACATTTAAGAGGGTTCGCATTTATAACTATGTACCTACTTCAAAAATCAAAACAAGAGGGTGCACCAAATGACTGTTTTATGAATTTTTACTCCTAAAATTTAGCATTACAAAGTATACAGATTTTAGTATTGTTACCTACAAATCAATCATTTTCACATTTTAATCGAAATGGATTCGATCGTAACTAAGATGAAGACTGAAATTCGTTCCCCGACTTAGAGGTGTGCGCCGATGGCCAAACCATCGGCGGCGGCCGCCGGTCTGAAAATGGCCGGCGGCGGCGGCGTAATCGGCGTGATCGGCGTAATGAAAGAGACAAGTTAAAATTTTAAAAAGAACGGTTTTATTAAAAATTTCTAAACAAAACATAAAGGAACTAAACATTTTTTCTCGCCGCCGGCGGTAAAAAAACTCGCCGACGTCGCCACCGGCCTGGAATCGGCGTGACCTTGACGAGGCATCACAAAATTACACTTCTTTTAATACTGACAGTTCAACGTTTTTAGATAGCTAAAATCGTTGTTAATATCACCTTTCGAAGAGGTTTAACAAATATCATGGTTAAACAGTCGAGTACAAAGATATGTATACGCCTAGAAGGTACAAAATTATTTATCTATTTACGTTATTAACCATGTAGTATTATTAATTATTAAAACCAATAGATATACCTACTCTTAATGTTTCTTCCTGACGACGGAAACCACAGCCGATGCTAACCAGAACCTTCAAGATGTGGTTTGAATCCTTAGGGAGGAAGGTACGATATTTTGTGAAATTCAGCGCTGGGGCTGGAAGTCAAAATTTTCGGGGGAGACCTTAGGGCATTTAGGACTAATGTAGTAACGATGTGAAAACCCAGCCGTATCTTCGTCAGAGAAACGGGCTCTAAACCAAAATCAGTAAGCGCGTACGACACGATCTCCGGTGCTCCAATACTCTTTCGATTGAAAGAACGATCATCAGAACCGGAGGACAAAGGTTTTCGTACAATCTCTAGGACTCTAGGAAGAAGCCAACTGACGAAGATGACTACAGCTCGTGGAGAAGTCGTTACTTCGAAGCTGGCAGTCCTTTCCGAAGTAGAAGACTTCTATGGCCCATTATACGCTTCGCATAAATCTCGACCTAATCTCGAAAATGAGGATTCTAGACCCACTTTGATACGCCACTACACCGAAGATCTGCTAGAAGTCAGTATCGGAGAAATCGAGGTCGCTCTTGGGCATCTTAAAAACGGAAAAGCCCCTAGATAAGTAGGATGGCGTTACAGTTGTTAAAAGTAGGAGGTAAACCCGTACTGAGGGAGCTGCAACACTCCATCCAAGCTTTTCAACGCTGTCCGATTCGAAGGGAGAACTTTGGAGGTATGGAGTACAAGGGTGGTCGTCCTGTTCTTAAAAAAGGGAGACAAACCCCTAATGAAGAACTATCGATCCATTTCTCTTCCAAGCCATGTCTATAAGCTGTTCCCAAGAGTGATCACGACCCGTCTTGCGCGGAGACTCGGCGAATTCCAACCTCCGGAACAGGCTGGATTTCAGAGCGGATACGGTACCATAGACCACATCCACACAGTGCGGCAAATTATACAGAAGACCGAGGAGTATAATCAGCCTTTGTGTGTAGAATTTGTGGACAATCAGAAAGCCTTCGACTCGATTGAGATCTGGTCTGTTCTGGAGTCCTTGCAGCAATGTAAAGTAGATTGGCGATACTTTCAAGCGATAAGATGTCTCTACGAGGCTGCCTCTGGTGTTGCGGGTGTCCATGGGCGACGTTAATCGCTTTCCATTAGGTGATTCGTCTGTTCGTTTGCCACCTGTAGCATAAAATAAAAAAAAACCACCATGTCCATCCAAGTACAGAATCAGCAAACAAATCCTATACAATTGATTGCATAGAGGCGTGACACAAGGGGACGTTATCTCCCCGAAATTGTTTGCAATGAAGGACATGTTTAAGACGCTGATCTGGAAAGGACGTGGCATTAACATTGATGGCAAGTACGAGAGGTAGTATGTATACCTCGGGCAAACATTGCAGATGGGTAGGGACAACTTCGAGGATGAGGTGAATAGAAGAATTAAGCTAGGTTGGGCAGCGTTTTTTTTTTTTTTTTTTTTTTTTTTTTTATGTTGGCACAACAAAGTGGCTCCACTCCACCTGATCGTAAGTGAAAAGAGTAGAGCCCAAATCGCGGCGGCAACGACCAGGAGACAATCAGTAACCTGTTAGTTGCCACCGCCTTGCTGGCCCGCTAGATGCTTCTTCACGCTTCGTTTAAAGGGTCCCAACTTATAGGTATGCGGAAAAACATGTGCCGGTAAAGAATTCCACTTTTTTATAGTTCGGCATATGAAGGAATTGCCGAATTTCTTAGTACGTGTGGGAATATTTTCCACGGTGAAGGAGTGACACCGCAAACCGGCACGTGTGGTTTTATAACGGAAAGGGGAGGGCGGGATGAGGGAAAATAACTCTTCAGAACACTCACCATGGTACATTTGGGAAGCTACGTCGAGTCTTCACATCGTCGATCCCAATTTCAAAAATCTTCAATCAGTGCGTCCCACCCGTCATGACGTACGGAGCCGAAACGTGGACACTGACGGTACGGCTGGTCCACAAGTTCAAGGTCACTCAGCGCACTTTGGAAAGGGCTCTATGCTCGGTTTCTCTCTGCAGGATCGAATCAGAAATGAGGTTATCCAGCAGAGAACCAAAGTGATCGATATAGCGTGGAGCGACGATTTGGCAGGATTGAAGACGGTTGCGTGAAATTAAGGAGGCCTATGTCTAGCAGTGGACTGTGATAGGCTGATGATAATGTATTGTTAAGTGTAAATATTTAACAATAGCTAAAGAGCATTTAAGTCAATCCCACTGACAATTTAAGTTTTGCTATGGAAAATTTCGGTCCTTTGCTATTAACTCTATGAACAACTGTTTTCAAGGCCACGCCGCCGATCAATTTTGACCGGCGCGCCGCCGTCGGCTATTTGGCCATCGGGGCTTATATCCTACTGCTGCGTAACATTAAGCGTGCGTTCCGCGTCCACTCAAAATGGCTGACTGACTCCCCGCGCTTATGGTGCCGGGCTACCACCTGGGTCGCGTTTTATAAAGTTACAATTTACAATTTCGCTGTTTGCCTCTCTAACGCACGCACGTATTGGCTGGAAGGAGAGGCAAACAGCGAAATTGTATATTGTAACTTTATAAAACGCGACCCTGCTCGGCGTACGGACGTCTCGCATCCCTCAGCCCCGCACCTTGCACTCTTGCGCCGTTGACAACGTTTATATTGCCTGTATCGCACACATTATTATTGTTATCTCGTTATAACTACAAAACAAACCACGGAAAGTGTTCGCTTCTTCATTTGTTTGGCATGCAGGTAAATTTGCTTTATGTTAAATAAATTTTAGGGTAATGATGCGTGATCTACCTAAGTACCTACGCGAAGTGTGAGAAATATAATCTAGGATACTTCTATTGACGTGTTGCAATGTATGCAACACAAAACAGATAAAAAATTAAGAATTATCGTCACGCCGATTTCACGCCGGTGAAATCATCGGCGGCGGCGGCGTGGCTAAAATGACCGGCGGCGGACGCCACGCCGATCGGCGCACACCTCTACCCCGACTATCCTAAAGATTAAAGTAACACGACATTTGTTTTCAAACATGATTATGTTTTTGATTATGTTGATTATTTACATCATTCTAGCAAATTTTCTAGGTTTTATTTTTGTAATCAGGAACCGTCGACACTCAGATGTAGGTATGTTTTTTATTGTCATATCCAAAAATATGTTAACGATTGTGATACTTTGTGTATCGAACATACTTTGACTTTCGCGTATCTACATCTACACATAAAACATTGTCTTAGGTTTAGTACCTGTAAGGATAGTTGTAAGTGAAGTGTTAAATAAAAAAAAATTGGTTGCCTGTAAAGTCGGTATACGGGCGAAAGTTTTACGTGACAACGACTTTTTATGTCTGTCTCTCTCGCTCTTAGGCGGGCTAACCATGCCCGAGTGGAAGAGACGCGTGCCTCTCACTCGCTCTCATTGTGAGCGCATAACGTGAGCGGAGCGTAACGCAGTTTCTTGAAGTGTCACCCGGCAAACCAATTTATAAGACGTTGTCACGTCAATAAAATAAAAAACCAATCTCAAAATGCGACGTTAATTTACAAAGGTGTTAAAACTACATTTGATATAAAACGTTTTATACCCCTGGAATGTCACTTTAACATTGACTTTGTAATGTCATGTCATTGCCATAGATTGTTTACATTTTTGATCTCGAATTCCATTTCAGAGCTTAGTATTGTATTTTATTTACATAAATAAATACTACGAAAGCGGTCCCCTCTAAGATTTAAAAGTTGTGTAGATTATGTTGATATGACATAAAAGACTATTCATATATTTCCCATAAATGTGTTTGCATGTGTACAAACAAATGTTTGGTAATAAACAACAACAATTATTACATCGGTCCTTTACCACCCTGATCATTCAATAGAAATTGCATAAGAAATATAAGAATTAATTTTTCGTGCCGGTCGTAAAGGACTACGAAGAAAAAACTTGTTCTTTAAGCCCAAGTTTAGCATAGTACTAAATAAAGTAATCGTAAAAAAGTAAGGGCGTAAAGGACAACACATAACGTATTAGGTCACTTACGACACTATTTTTATTTGTCCATTTCCTTTACGACTAAGAAAATTATTTATAATAAATGACTTGATATTTACGCCCCATTCGCTAAGCTATTTTTGCAAGTCCATAGTAGAAAATCTTGGTCGTAAAGGCCACTTTTTAAGAGATATCGAAACTTTAACTATACAGATCGATAGCGCTTGAAATTCTGAACAAAACTGTATATATAACTCATTTTCGCCAAAATGTCCTTTACGACAATTGAACCCAAAGGTATCGAAATGGTACAGAGTACAGAGTCCAGTGGCGTAAACGTACGTAAGTAATCACTAATCACAAACATTTTTGACAGAAATGTATGGGATTGAGTACTCTTATCCACTGCCTACATTTACCCCACGTGACTCTCGGTACTAGGAGGTACTACCTACTCGTAAATATTACCTTGTCAATTAATAGCGTCCAAATATCTATGCCAAAGTCAACCAATTAAATAAATAAATGATCTTGAAAACTGTTGCTAACGTTAATTAGTTTATTTGTTTTAATATAAACAGGGAAGCGTGACGAGTTACCCATCTTCCATTCGCCCTCACACCCTCTGTCATGCTCAAAGAATAGTAGCGTAGAGGGTTCAGCTATAGGTGCGTTCAATTCAAACTAAAAGAGCATTCGCTGTTCTATCCCCCGCTCTACGAAATCAACCCATCACGTTTTGTGTACCGATCGAATTTCGTAGAGTGGGAGGTTAGAACAGCGAATGCTCTTTTGGTTTGAACGCACCTTATGCTATTCTCTTATTCACACATTTGACGCTGCGTTCATCAACGAGCTCGACGACGAGACAGCCTTCACTTCGACGTTCAGCGCAGCGCTGCGAAAAACGGTATTCACTAACATAGAACAGCTCGTCGTCGAACTGTAGGCGGTAACACTCGACGCAGTGTAGTTCCAGCTCACGCCGCATTCGTCGCCGAGCGCTAGTGTCGTTTAAAGTGCATTAGTGAATACCATTTTTAGGCTCGACGCTGTCGCAGCGCTGACACAGCGCTGATAGCAAGGCGGTTTCCTTAGCGAATATTTGAATAACAATACAGGGTGCTTAGACAAGTTGCCAAACGCTAACGCTTAATCGTCAATCGTAAACGAAAGGCAGCTAACTGTCTTTGTCGCACTAATATAAAAGAGTGACAGAGAGGGTAAACTACGATACACTACTATATAAGCGTAAGCGATTGGCAACTTGGCTAAGCATGCAGTAGCCGTACCATGAATTCGCAAGTATCGGTTACCTTATTTTACTCGATACGTAACGCAATGTGGCTACCATGAGCTGCAACGGCGTTATTAACGCAGACTTACTTCCTATCCATCCCGCTCGTGATCGCGTATTGGCGCGAGCGAGCCGGATAGAAAATAAAGTCGTACCATGAGTTGGCAACTATTGGTTACGTTAGGTTTTACTCGATACGTAAATCAGAACTTCGCGCTCGCTCCAATAAATAAGTGAGAGCGCGATATAATGCTTTACGTATCGAGTGAAAGCTAACACAGGTAACCGATATTGGTACTTGAAAAGTTGCCAATCGCTAACGCTCAGTAGCGTATCGTAGTTTTCTGTATGTCACTCTTTCTTATTAGTGCGACAGAGATTCACTTTCGTTCACGATTGAGCGTCACCGACTGCCATATTGGCTACGCAGCCAGGACTAAGGCACTGGCTTTGGTACTCACTCGCGATGGGACCAGTGCTTATATTAGGCAATTTAGTAGACAATTGCGAGTATACATATACGGATGACGAAATTGACGACTCATCTCATCTCATATCATTACCTGCCTGTTTCAGTCCACTGATGGACATAGGTCTCTCCTATTGAATCTTCTATGCATATAAAATAAGTAAAAAAAGTTTTAAGTTCAACGGTTTTTATTGCACCAAAAACTAGAAAATTAAAATTGGTTATAACTAATCGTAGATGCAACTTTCTGTAGATTACTCACGTGAAACTATTATCACTGTAGTTTTCCCAAGTCGGATGCTGAAAGCCACGTTTAGCCTCTATGTCAGTGGATTAAGCGTTACCTAATCGGAAACTTTTACCAAACTGAAATAAAAACGTGGGGCGTACGCAATTGTGATTAAGTCACTATAGTTATTTAAGAACACACATATAAATCAAGACAGCAATAGTGTAATAAGTTTTGTTCTGGCCTTGATAAAAGCTATTTACCTCTGTGGAAGTGATGGTACAGATGGATGATTAATTGCAAAATTAAAGCTACAATTACATATTTTGAACTTGTATGTTTCTTTCTTCATAATAACGCCCCACGTTTTTATTTTAGTTTAGTAAAAGTTTCCGATTACGTAACACTTAATCCACTGACATAGAGGCTAAACGTGGCTTTCAGCATCCGACTTGGGAAAACTACAGTGATAATAGTTTCACGTGAGTAATCTACAGAAAGTTGCATCTACGGTTAGTTATAACAAATTTTTATTTTCAAGTTTTTGGTGCAATAAAAACCATTTAACTTAAAACTTTTTTTACTTATTTTATTTTCAAGTTTTTAGTGCAATTGTTAAGTTAATTTTCGATACTATACCGATGTTGTTTGTAATATGTAATACAATTATGCATGCTAAGTAGCGTTTATACTCTCGCGCTTTCTTCACGAATCACGACACATAATATGTCAACGTAATGGACATTATTTTATGTGTAACGGGAGGCGAATCCCTGCTGAATAGATATTTTTAGAAATCCGACACCATTTTTTAAAATTTAATATCTCGATTGACAAATAAAAACCAAAGGCTTGGCTGGTTAATGTAAGGTTGAATGCCCGAAGTATCTCAAATGGACGTCAACAACCGGAGAATCAACCGGAGGGCCATAGGCCCGACGGCGCTATGGCACACACTACGTGAATCCGAGAGACTCACACTCTCTGTATATCAACTGGAGGACCGCAGGTCCGAGTGCACGTCCTACGCAAACCACCTGCGCTGTCAGCCTATCAACCGGAGGGCCGTAGGCCCGACAGCTGGCCCTACACGATTCACTCCCACTGTCACTCCATCAGCTGGATGGCCGCGGGCCCGACGGCTCGCCCTACGCGATTCACTCACGCTGTCACTCTATCAGCTGGGGGGCCGCAGGCCCGACGGCTCGCCCTATGCGGACCGCTCACGCTGTCACTCTATCAGCTGGAGGGCCGCAGGCCCGACGGCTCGCCCTACGCGAACCACTCACGCTGTCACTCTATCAGCTCGAGGGCCGCAGGCCCGACGGCTCGACCTATGCGGGACCACTCACGCTGTCACTCTATCAGCTGGAGGGCCGCAGGCCCGACGGCCCGCCCTACGCGAACCACTCACGCTGTCACTCTATCAGATGGAGGGCCGTAGGCCCGACGGCTCGCCCTACGCGAACCCCTCACGCTGTCACTCTATCAGCTGGAGGGCCGCAGGCCCGACGGCTCGCCCTACACGAACCACTCACGCTGTCACTATCAGCTGGAGGGCCGCAGGCCCGACGGCTCGCTTACGCGAACCACTTACGCTGTCACTCTATCAGCTGGAGGGCCGCAGGCCCGACGGCTCGCCCTACGCGAACCACTCACGCTGTCACTCTATCAGCTCGAGGGCCGCAGGCCCGACGGCTCGCCCTATGCGGGACCACTCACGCTGTCACTCTATCAGCTGGAGGGCCGCAAGCCCGACGGCCCGCCCTACGCGAACCACTCACGCTGTCACTCTATCGGATGGAGGGCCGTAGGCCCGACGGCTCGCCCTACGCGAACCACTCACGTTGTCACTCTATCAGCTGGAGGGCCGCAGGCCCGACGGCTCGCCCTACGCGAACCACTCACGCTGTCACTCTATCAGCTGGAGGGCCGCAGGCCCGACGGCTCGCCCTACGCGAACCACTCACGCTGTCACTTATCAGCTGGAGGGCCGCAGGCCCGACGGCTCGCTTACGCGAACCACTCACGCTGTCACTCTATCAGCTGGAGGGCCGCAGGCCCGACGGCTCGCCCTACGCGAACCACTCACGCTGTCACTTTTCAGCTGGAGGGCCGCAGGCCCGACGGCTCGCTTACGCGAACCACTCACGCTGTCACTCTATCAGCTGGAGGGCCGCAGGCCCGACGGCGCGCCCTACACAAACCACTCACGCCGTCACTCTATCAGCTGGAGGGCCGTAGACCCGACGGCTCGCCCTACGCGAACCACTCACGCTGTCACTCTATCAGCTGGAGGGCCGCAGGCCCGACGGCTCGCCCTTCGCGATTCACTCACGCTGTCACTCTATCAGCTGAAGGGCCGCAGGCCCGACGGCTCTCCTTATACGATCCACTCACGTTGTAACTCTATCAGATGGAGGGCCGCATGCCCGACGGCTCGCCTTACGCGATTCACTTACGCTGTCACTCTATCAGCTGGAGGGCCGTAGGCCCGACGGATCGCCCTACGCGAACCACTCACGCTGTCACTTTATCAGCTGGAGGGCCACAGGTCCGACGGCTCGCCCTACGCGAATAACTCACGCTGTCACCCTCTGAGTATATCAGCCGGAGGGCCGCAGCAATGACATACGGTACTAAACCGTGGTCGCTTACAATGGGCCTCATAAGAAGGCTCAAAGTCACCCAAAGGGCAATGAAGAGGCCTATGCTAAGAGTCTCTCTGCGAGATCGGATTACAAATGAGACCATCCGCGGCAGAACCAAAGTAACCAATATAGCTCTTCGAATCGCTAAACTGAAGTGAGCGGGGCTCGTCGCGCGTGGATTGCGTGGAACCGATGGCCGTTGGGGCGGTAAGGTTCTCGAGTGGCGGTCACGTACTGGAAGGCGCAGCGTGGGTAGGCCCCCCACAAGGTGGACTCATGACCTGGTGAAGGTCGCTGGATGCGGGTGGCACAGGGTCGGTCCTTGTGGCAATCTTTGGGGGGGGCTATATTCACCCGTGAACGTCTTTCAGCTGATATGATGATGATGATGATGATAATTTAATCCATATGTTTCTACCAAATATCTAAAGCAGTATTGCAAAATCTACATATCGCTAAACATAGCGGTTGTGGCAGGTAGTAACACTGGAGTATCAGCTAGATTTGAGTAGTTGAATGTTAGTATTAAATTCGCATGTTTCTACTTAATCTCTAAAGAACTTCTTTAAAATCAAGATATCGATAAAAGATAAGCCTTGCGATTATTGTAGGCAGTACTGCAGCATCAGGAGTTAGGAGTTGGAAGTCAATATCAGGCTGTTAGTATTTGATTATGCCAAACATGCTATACTTTCATTTTCACGTGTCTAACACTCTCGGTTAAGGTAAGCAGTACGTCTGCAGCATCAGGCTTTGAGGATACAAGAATACAAATATTATAATATTGCATTGTCATGGGGACTTGATAAGATTTCCAAATTTTATTGATTTCGGTGCAGTAGAAGTGGTCGAAAAATCGATCACAAGATTTGAAGCATCGACGACAGTTGATACGCGGTGAAGTTAATAAAAACCGTTTAAAAATGGACGCATTATGAGGTAAATGCCCAAAATCGCCACGCTAGGCAAGCATGTAGGCGATCGCAGTACTGTAGTGAGCACACGCGCTCGGTGTGGCTCAGCCTTAAGATGTCAGATTTAGATGAACTTAAAACTAGCCTTATAATTATGATTGCGTTAAATATTCAGGTTGCTCATTCTATAGTAATGTTACGAAAAAGCTACATCACCCAAAGATGCTCTGTATTCATATCCCTAATCATATGTCCCTAATCCTGTCAATACAATCAAACTTTACTTACCCGCGTCTTCGAAAAGAGTTGGAAACAGAGGCAACACCCTGATAAGTGATTCGAGTTACAATAGCATCCCGTAGTTCAGACATAGGTATAGGTACTTTTTGTTTGCCACATAGTGGCATGCCTATAAAAAAAACCTTCATTCAAAAATCTATAAAAATACGCCAACATAAGCGAATATCGTCCATCAACGCTTATTCTATGACAGCTTGCGTGCGCGCACATGCGGGCCACAAGCATCGGCACAAAAACAAAACGTCATAACCGCCAACACAATATAAACTATTACCGCCATTTTGTTTTCTCGAGTTTTATCAGCCATCTCGGATTAGTAAAAAAGTCTGTTAACGTAAATTGCTAAAACATTTGATTCGTTAACGATTGGAGATTACTTTAAAATGCGGGTTTGGATTTTTTGTTACGATTCATATTTTTAATTGATGGCAACATCTGTTACCTATGGAGTCAGTACCTAATCAATGTAATCATAAAATCAGCAATCATTTTTTAGTAATTATAAGTAGTAGGTATTTGTTAGTATTAAAGGTCAATTTTCCTGTTAAAATACTTGTTACACCAATCTACGCGATTTTTTCATGGATGTTTGAGCTATTCAGACAAACTAGATAACCAAAAAATCTACGATTTTTTAAAGTCTTTTTTCCTACATACATTCAGTATCAATCTTAATAAGGAAAAAGCTTTTCATCACACTTGCTGTCTAAGCGCGCCATTGCTTGCATGCGTTGCGGGAGTAATAGCAAAGTGAAATTCCCTAGGGAGTCATAGAAATGTCAGTACGTCATTTAATAATATTTTGTCTTAAAACTATTTTTTTTTGTTCTCAAGTAAGATGAAAAACATTGTATGCATCACGGTCGGTAGATAACCAAAAAATCTACGATTTTTTAAAGTCTTTTTTCCTACATACATTCAGTATCAATCTTAATAAGGAAAAAGCTTTTCATCACACTTGCTGTCTAAGCGCGCCATTGCTTGCATGCGTCGCGGGAGTAATAGCAAAGTGAAATTCCCTAGGGAGTCATAGAAATGTCAGTACGTCATTTAATAATATTTTGTCTTAAAACTATTTTTTTTTGTTCTCAAGTAAGATGAAAAACATTGTATGCATCACGGTCGGTAAGCGGAATACTAACTCGTGTCATTAAAAGCCCTCCGCCTACTGTGTCGCTTTTAACACTCTCGTTAGTAATACTGTACTTACCTCCCTAGGTGCACAATGTACTATTATGAATGCTCTATCCTGTTGAAATATAAAACTTTTACTTCAAAAGCTTTTCAAACTGACTGACACTTAATGAGTGACATCAGCGACTCAAAATATCACTCTGATTACTTCATCAAGGGTCCTTAATAAGCAATCTGATGAATCGAAATAATTATACTTATTCTAAGTGTTAATAATGACATGCGGGCTCCCGTGTTCAATTAACAACTTTAATTTTACAACTGCCCAAAAACAGTACGGAGAGCTTTAATAGTGTGACCATAAAGGTGATTTTTTGTTAATGTAGTTGAAGATGACATGTGCTAGAGACTGTATTGAGAGTAAAGATAAGTTGGTTAAGCAATGTGTTTGCGTTTTATCAACGTGCATTCACCCTTTTGTCTTTTTATATGAACGTTTTAATCAGGATGGTGATGATGCTTGCGATATGATTATTGAGGATCAAATTGAAGGCTGTAGTTATAGTTTGTCGCATCTGAATCACACTAAGGACCTGTTTTACTATACCCGAATAAATAGTCAGATAAAATACTCACTGTCCTTTTATGAAAGCATATAAATGTAAAGGACAAAACGGTCATTCTCAAATGTCTTCTCGAAAATCTAATTACCGTAACCGTTTTTTTAAAGGAATTTCAATTCTGTTATTTCTGATATTCCTATTAACATGTTACTTTTTACTTATAGTTTCACCAAGTCCATCTGACGTCTGCCCGTCAGTCCGCAGCATAGCTCAATGGCCAATACTAGAATTTTGCAATTTGGTACAGGCATACATATTAAGTTCTTCCAACAAACAGTAGAAAAGAAAAAGTTTTTTTCGGGTACCTCTCCAACTAATGAAGTGGGGGTGATTTTTTTATTAGCTGTAATCCTGTGGTGTAGGGTATCACTGAATAGGAAAAAAAGTTTTCTTCTGAAGTAAGATAATCGCTCCAGAAGAAAAAAACAATGGTGTCCAGCCCCCCCCCCCCTAACTTTTGATACATGTAGGTCCAAAAAATATGAAAAAAATCATGAATAGGGGACTTATAGAACACTTTAAAATAAAACTACTTCGAACATAATCGGCCCAGCCGTTTTTGAATAACTACGGAACCCTACACTGAGCATGGCCCGATATGCTCTTGGCCGGTTTTTTCAGTATCAAAAAAGTGACTCTGTAATTTTAACCAATCTTTAAATTTTGAGAATGAGCGAAAACAACATTTACTGACAGATATATTTTGTTCGGGGTTGGTGAAACAAGACTTAAATTAAAAAAAAAAACACTACGGTATCCGGTCAATTATCATACATTGCGGAATGCATGGGCAAGTATTATAAGTTTCAATTTGAACAGGAACTTTATATCAGGACTTGGATCTTTCAAAACATTGGAAGAATTAAATCTTCCCAATCCTTCAAACCACAATTTGCCACTCCGGTCAAATAGTCAAAGGCGACCGCCGAGAAAGTTGACTCAACTCCGCTCCAGATCACCTAATTACATGTTGTTCCCGCTGATTAAAGCTCAGCTTGGGTCTAATGAGTGACTCACACGACTATCGGCTGATGACGTTTATGGGCCACGACTGGGGTACGATTACGACACGGCCACGGGTTGTAACAGAGGGCTTATAGTATCCTCAAACCAAATAGACGACTGGGGTCGTAAAACTATTAGCGTCGTATTGTCTCTTTCGCACCCGCACGCCGCACGCCCTTATGCAGCGTACCTGATATCAGCCGGGCCTGCTTATTTTACATTATCTTGACTTACTTTAAAACAAAAGAAAATCTAATACTGATATTAAGCATGGAGTAGGTATTCTAAGGCTGCGGCTCCATTGAGGCGAAAAGGAGAGGAGATGTGCAAAATTGGCCAATGTGACCGCATCACAGTGTTTCGAATTTTGAATTTGAAGAATGTAATTGGTCAATTTTGCTCATCTCCGCGCCTCAATGGAGCCGCAGCCTTAGGGTCTGCCAGTACACCACCTTGGCGGTGACCGTTTGAAATATTGACGTTGTCCGTGGAGGAAGGCACCTCTTTTTCGGTTATCCTGCTTTAGTCTTTATTATTAACTGCCTCTGTTATAAACTGTCTCTACGTACAGGTGATTTTCGCAATAAAATCTATATTAAGAAGATAGATACTCGGGAGTCAACAATCTATTACCATCTCAAATTTAAACAAAATCGGTGCAACGGTTAATAACGTGAAGAGATGATATGTTTATGTATGTGTGTTTGTTTATGATGATAATGATGATGTTTCCCATAGGATACAATGAACTACAGAAAAACTCACAGTTGAAGTAGTCGATACTTCTACTAGAACACACACTTCATTAACTATGATACTTACTACTCAAAAGTTGGTATCAAATAGGCAGTCAATGGATTGAATCAATTTTACAAAAGTCTGAATATTTTTTCTAGTATGTGAAGGGTCCATGGAAAAAACCTGTCCAATGCTTAAAAAAATCAGGACAAATTCACACCTTAATATCAATTTACTATTCCTTTTTGGTTAATTGAATTGAATAAAAAAACTATAAATTGTTATTTTTATTAAATACGTCAGATTAGCTAGGCGCGAAATTTGAAAGCATAATGTCGGCATTTGTAATAAGTCCCACTGGTAGGACCGTGGTATGCTATGACTATACCGCCGTTGAAGAAGTTGGGTCTGAATGGCCAAGTTAATTATTACTATAGGAAGGACTGAAGGACCCTGGGCCTTAGGAGGGTAAAAAGTAAGGTGGTTTTTCCTTCTGTAATTTGAATTGACTAGACATGTTCTTTCCGTAGACCCTTCATGTAGAAACACACGCCGACGACAGACATCTAACAGCCCATCTTTTATATCATTACAATCACGAATGAGTCATTTCATTAACCCTTTTAATTAACTTAATAACCCTCCAATGAAGTACGAAACATTAAAACCGAAGTCGTCAGCTATAAACGGCCCGTAATCTGGCGTAGAATTTGTTCTCACAGAGACCCAGTCATCTTTCTCAATCAACAAACCATCAGGGGTTTACGATTTTTATTGTTTTCGATCCAATTGCGACACGGCCACAAACTTACCTCTTACCGTCGACCGAATTTCGAACGTCATACACTTTCTTTGGTCCCCCGTTGTCGATGTGACAAAATTAAGTGACTTTAATAAGTTTGTTGTTGGATACGGGCGTTGACGGCCGTTTTTTTTTAATTTCCAGACTAAAAACGATTGGATAATTAATTTTACGTCCTCTTTATTAAACTTAACTTCTTAAATCCCCGGGAAACGACGTTTGTGTGAGTTTAACTCGGTTTTATTTTTAGTGGCGTTTTTTTATTGCGGATTGATTGAGCTTTGTGGCCGCGTAAGTGTTGCTCGTAAAATAACTAATATTTTACGATTCAAATGTGCACGAGTCTTTTGTGAATGTTTTGTCCGCTGGCTGGCCTTAAAGAGGATTTTTTTTTAATGACGAGAACATTAGCATTCAAATGTAACCATGTGATCAAGGCACCGATTGCGAAGGCCGTCGACTAAAGTTGCGTAGGTAGGTAGTGATAATTCCTTGACTTACAGAACTGATAGGACGCAAGTTAACCCTTAAATTGGCAAGTAAAATAAAAATCGTGCCTCTCTCCATTGTGCAGAAAATTCTATCTTAAAAATACTAAAAGTGGGTCGAAAAATATTATGTGCCTTGTAATGTAGGTAAATTGCCAATTTAAGGTAAGGGTACATAGCAATCATGAAACAAACCTAGACATAGACAAATAAACCTATGGACAAAATATTATGAGTACTGATTGATTCGTTCAAAAAATAAAAATGGATACTGTCAAACTGATTTGAAACCTCAACCATTCGTTTTATTTTGACTACTAGGTTTTAAAAAATCTCAAAGTTTCGTTTTACGATTTTCATGTGAAAAGATGACTTTTCAATGCTTTTATATCCACTCATCTTAATATGTAGAACAGGCTAATAACTCGAGTAGAGTATGTTTGAGAAGATAAGACAGTTTAGATACAGAGACAATATGAAGGGTCCACGGAAAGAACATGTCTATACCAGTAACTGGAGTTCGAGGCCAAAGAAACTACGAAAATATTGCCACAGTAATAAACAGTACTCTAGATTAGTAAATCCTTATTTTCTAAAAACAGACGTTGAGATATCTTATTTATTGATAATTTTATTTCTTTAATTTATGGAAACAATATTATTTACTTATTTTCACGTAAATATAAGATATTTTAAAAAAACTTAATCATCCGTAATTTTTAGTAACAAAGCTGGTATTGCGCTTGTATCACCTCAGGTGTTAATAACATTTGGTACAGCAATTTAACTTCACATAATTAAACCCTGTTTCTGCATACGTTTAGAAAATTGCAGAATAATACTTTGTAACGTGCTTTATGTTCACATTTCGTATTCGAAAAATTTTATTTTTCAAAGATACACCTGATTTCATACATAATGACACATATTCGCCAGATTTATTATACATATAATCTTAGTCACATAAAAGCCGAGAGGTCTTTATGACGCCCAAATAATTTGTAAAGAAATGCTTAAAATATACCTCTTAGTACTATAACCAACTTTGTTCCAACACAATCTAACAAACTCATTTTAAACCTTAAAATAAGCGATAGTAAGTTTAAGACTCAACACTGATGGTGTTATAAAGAACTCTCGGATTTTATGGGAGTGTACTCGATTTTTACCCAGGACTCAGAAGGATAAGTGGTAAGGAAGACAATTAAAAAATTAAATTAAAAAAATGCTACATTTACATATATACACTTTACATTTCCCATAATTTAGCAGGGGCTCACTTAGTAATTTAACCATACTGTCTTAATAAATATGGCACGCTGTCATTTGTGTTCACTGGTAATTCAACTTCTTTTTAAATAGGCTTTGAAACGTAGGCTCTTATCATTTTAAGTTCTTTACAATAAATTTTGTCATATCAATGTAGTTTAGAGAAAATAAAAGTGTATAGGTATTACGTGTTTTTAAGAAAATCCTAGTTATGACAGACATATTAAACAAAAAGGTGTACAAACATTACACCGGGTATGTAATGTTTTTATTAGGAATTATTTTAAATAAATAAATAAAATTACAAAAGGTTGTCGAAACCTGAAAACTTTATTTGACAATGACATAAGAGACTTGACAGATTTGACAGTAACGCATCGTCGTAGTTTCTTTGGCCTCGAACTCCAATCAGTGGTTTAGTCAATTCAAATTACAGAAGGTAAAAACCACCTTACTTTCTGTTAAAAGTAAGGTGTGAATTAGCCCTGAGTGTTTTAGGCACTGGACATGTTTTTGATGTCGTGGACCCTTCATATAGATTTCTTCACTTTCTGTCCCTACTCTGATGAATAACTAAACCTCAGGTGACTGTCAGCAGGGCAATGGCTCTGCCATCGTCTGACAATACAACTTCAGACAAACAAAAACCAGTGTCACCAAAATCAAATCCAACCCAAACCAATATTCCCATAATTAAACAGATTTTGAAACGTTGCACCGACTGCGCCCAAAAAAGGGTAATTATGTGCCGACGTCACTCGACAACAAGTCATTCATTAGAATTCTCTAATGGGAATTCGAACGAAAAAACATTGTTTAAAAAGTGGTAGAACGTGACAGTGACAGGCCCCGGGGAGCCAAAAACGTGCTTTGACAGACTAGAGTTGCGTTTGCTTGGCCTTTGGCTAGTGTTAGGTGTGTCGAGCAGTCCGTTACA
>JALPQI010016592.1:0-40273 GCA_025490895.1 Thaumatotibia leucotreta
GTTGACGGTAACGAAATCGGATTTAATATTACCAAACTAAAAATAGTTGCGCTACATCACATTACTCGGAAAGTTGGTATTGATAATTTAATAATAAGGTATGAAATTATCATACACCACACTAAACTAAGATTTTAAGGGTAAATGCTCATTAAAAGGCCAGAACTTGTATTTCTTTATAAATGTCCCAGCCTAAGTTCGCTGCATTTGAACGAGTGTCCCGCGAAGCGGAGGTGATCTGATTATGCCGGCTGGGAGCACGCGGCACTAAACTAGCTCTCAGTAACTGCTGAGCATAGTCTACGTACACTCATAGACTCCGCATTAACAATACATCAGCCTATCTCAATCCACTGCTGAACTTAGGCCTCTCCTTCGGAGGTAAATGCCTATAATCGCCACGCTGAGCAAGCGGATTGGTGATCGCTGATTGTAGTAGTGAATCCACTATGATGAGGTACTCATTATAAATTTGATATCCTATCCACGAATGGTCAGTATACGTCGTTACGAAGATTATATGAAGTAGGTATATACTCGTAAGCTAAACGTAAGTTATTTTTATTTTGTTAGTCAAATAAAAATAATACCAACATAAATAAACTGCATCATAGACCCATATCTCCGAGAATGGGGAATCGATTTGAATTTTTTCCCCACACTAGCTCGGAAACACCTACTTCCCTCACTAATTTCAGTGAGGGAAGTTGCATTTTAATCACTTGTGAAGGAAGTAAATTGACAGATGTACCGTGAAACGTTCAAAACCATGGAACGTCAAACGCTGGTATGGCTATGATTCGCTGATTATTTTTTGAGGGACACCAAGAAAATTGTATCATACACCAGATTATTTCATTTATTCAAGATAATAAATTAGATTTTTAGTATTTCATAAAAACCTACCGCAAAATCTTATCATATTGGACAAAAACCAGATAGTATACTTTTACATTCAGAACGCAACCCGCTAACACTGACGTCTTGTACGTCAATGTTGCCAACTTATAAAAAAATACTCGAATGTACAGTTTTGTAAGGAAAGTTTCCTATGTAATATCTTACCAAAAAGTAGGCAATTTAAGTTTAGCTCACACATTTTTTGAAATGATTGATGTTTTAGCTGCCGGATACAGATTTTATACTTAAAAATCATAGAAATTTTGACAATTTAATTAATGTAGGTAGGTTTTATTGTAATTATAAAAAAAATCTAGTCACATAGACCCAGTCATTTACCAAATTAAGTTAAACTGAAAAGTCCAAAATATAAGAAAAAAAATGCATGTATACAAGTTACAACATTAATTGATCTCAAAACTAGTATATTGATATTATAGTATGTTGCTGTAGTTAAATACTAAAAAAAATATTTTGTTATTATAGGTAGTACTAGAACTACTCTAAGTTATTTAATAAAGACTGATTTGTTGCATTGATTGTATTTTTTACACGTTCGTAGCTGCTTCCTCGCTTTAGTGTGGGGAAAAAGGTTGTGTTACACATGGGAGCAAAGTTTGTTTAATTATCGTGCCTTGAAACCCTCGCAACGCTCGAGATTCCATTTTTAAACCACTCGCTTCGCTCGTGGTTCAACTATGGGATCTCTCGCTAGCTCAGGTCTCAATATTGGCACGATGATTAAACAACCACTTTCCTCCCTTGTACAACAAATAACTATTCTTTTTGTAACCCGGAGATGGTCCCGTTGGCACCAAGTTGGGGTCTGATAATGGGATCTTGGAGAAATCGAGGGATCTCTTCAAATGTTACAGGTTACTTCAAATGTCAAATGTACATACATGTATGGCGCTTTTGATCATTTTCCTTCATTTACAAGAATTGAAAGTAGGATTTGATGATAGGAAACCAATGATGGAAACAAATCGGGGATCTTGGAGAAATCGGATGAAGTCGGTCATTTATTTTTTTTATTTGGTGATTATCTAGAACAACAACGATATCTGCATGACATGGGTAATCTAGTTGACTTGATCTGTGCCCGCTCAACATGCAACGAATCCAATAAAGTTGCGGGACCAGGGAATTCAGTCACTAAGCTCCTATTTCGCATTGGAATATTAAAGTAATTGCTTATTAGGTTGATAAATTCTCGCTCGGTGTGCCGTAGTCAATCTGAATGGAACTGGTAACATATGGTGAGATCATCACAGACGTCGGGCCACTCGGGTACCATGTCGAAGTAACGCTTTAAAGCAAATTGTATGAAATCTCTTACTAGTTGTCAACTTGTCACTGTGACATGGTTTTATAATGGCCTAGGGTTCCAATTGGTTGAGTACACATAATATACACATCCGAAACTATTATCACATATTGGGCCATTGGGCACAGCCCTTGGTTATATGTAGGTACTTACTTAGATGCAGCGTAGAAAGGGCTTCAGTTAGATGGAAGTGGGCCCAACGATATAGGATCAAAGGAAACAGTTAAATGTTGTGATCCAGTGTTGTAGTCTTAAACCCCCTTATTCATAAACGTCTGCTAACTTAACAAGCCGCTAATAATTATTTGTCCCTTTCGGTCTTAACAATGTGTCCATAAGAGCAAAAGGGACAAACAATACTTAGCTTCTTGTTAAGTTAGCAGACGTTTATGAATAAGGGGATTAAAGTTTCAGACTTCTGTAGGTAACGGTAGCTGCTTACAATCAAGAGGCCCGTATGCATACACAGAACCGTATGCGTAGTAGAAAAATAGATGTAACCTATTAGTAAAAAATAAAAGCGGCGTGGTGACTGTAGTAAGAATATGAAGGGTCCACAGAAAGAACATGTCTAGTCAATTCAAATTACAGAAGGAAAAACCACCTTACTTTGAACAGAATAAGATGTGAATTTGCCCTGATTTTTTTAAGCACTGGACATGTTTTTTCCGTGGACCCTTCATAAATATTTGTCACCACCCCAAGTCTTCCCGCGTGTGTATTAAGAGTCGACTAAGGGATTGAAGTGTCACTGATCATTCATTTATTAATGTAATGATTGATGATGGGCACTGCAGTGTCATCATAAATCATAACATAATGGACACCTTATTGCGATCGCCAATCCGCTTGCCCAACATAGCGATTATGGGATTACCTTCTGTTGTGTTCACGCATAGTTAGTGGGTGAGGCCTACGTCCAGCAGTGGACTGAGATAGGCTGATGTAAGATAATGATGAAAAAAAAATCAGGTGCTATCTTGGTCCTCGGGCCTGGTACGAGGCACCTTATACCCTGATCACGCTTTCACCATATACTAAATAATTTCCTCTAGGTGAACTTAATGACCGCCCTAAAAGTACGTGCACCACTCAGCTCCTGCACTGCGGTCACCACACTATCATTACAACACATTACTAGCGACTGATAACACTGACCGTCTGTCAACGTTATTACAAAGGGATAAGGCATATTATCGGTCAGTTTCTTTCGTCTTAGGATATGCGCTCGCGCGCCTACGATCTAGTACTTTTAGCTTGAGCATGTCGATACTATGTAGCTAAAAAAATATATGGCTTATTAATCTTATTATGCATATTATAACGGTATGTACAGGTTTTGTGACAACATAGGCTGTATAAACGGAGTTGTTTAAATATTTTATACCTTATAATACCCGTGTTTGCGTTTTTATATTCCTTAAAATAAATAAGCAAAACACTGGAACCTTGTCTAGCTATTTGGGTCAAAATTATTTTCGTTGTCTTGTTTCGTACCACTCTGTCACGCTTTTAAGTGCTGTTTCGGCTCAGTATAGAAAAAATAAATCCGGTGTACTTGTTTCTTTTTCACACACAAAACACATCTCATACAAAAATCACCACTGCGTCACGTTTTTTAGGGACACAAAATAAGACAACGAAAAGAATTTTGACCCATTTCTCACATACTTTTAACAATCTAAATGTTCCTTCCTTGGACCTGTTAGTTTTAGCAATCTGTATTTCAATATGAGAAAATAAATGGACCCCTGAAGGATCGCTGTTACAATTACGCACTAATGCACAAGTGCGACAAAGAGGCCACACGTCGAATGCGGTTCGCGGTAGGCAATTATTCTCGATAAAAATATATATTATTATATTACGAATTCCGTGAAAAGTTCTGACATAACCTTATTCAGAATGACATAAGGGCTTGTCACATTTTTTTGCAGTCTTCGTGGTACAAAATTTGTTTTTTGTGACTGTATAGTCACACACACACATAGTCCAAAGTAAGCAGAAGATTTCTACCCATAGGTACAGTCGCCATCTGATATATCGGAGCGACCACGGAGCGAAAAATACCTCAACATGCACTCTAAAGGTGCATTTAGACCAAACGAGCATTCGCTCATTCTATGCCCCACTCAACGAAATCAACGAATTTTGTGTAACGAACGACTTTCGTAGAGTTGGGATAGAATGAGCGAATCGTTTGGTCTAAATGCACCTTAACACCATGACACTAGAGACCTGCTCAGATGTTTATGAGCACTCTGGCCTCTCCGATATAATCTGATGGCGACTGTACCTACAATGTCATTCAAATTTGTGTCAATACAACATATTGTTACAGTCATCATACTTAATAATTTTATTAATCGAGATGCGTAAATAAAATCGCCTATAAAAAGACAACAACAATTTGCTACTGAGCTAAATCTACCACGATACTTACTAAGTACCTCCAACATAAGAACTTGAAGATCAAAATAAAAGGATTTCATTTGTACCCGTAGACTGCGTAGGGCCAGTCTGACCCTTTTCCAAGAGCCTGCAAAAGGGCATATCGACAGGGCTGTCTCATTCCATCCGTAGGTATATATTTAATATATTGATATAATATTTGTCCCTTGGTCGTGGCCCTCTATGTATTTAGGTATTTTTTCATCACACCTGCTCGTAAAAAGTGTTATTATACGCAGTCATACTTGAACGTAATGAGCTCTATTATGCCCATGGGCAATAATGGATTTTCATACGACATTACGTCGCACTAGCACGGCGCGGCGCGCGCAAGCCGAGATTCCTTTTATAAAAATGATGAATTTAAGTCATCCCTGATTTAGAGAAATTATTTAGACCATTTTAGAGTAGGTTTGTGAACATATATAGTTTTATTTACTTTTTTTGCCTCACAGGTGTGATGAAAAACATTGTGTGTGCCACGGGCGGTACAAGAATTATGAACTCGTGTGAAGTAAAGCCCGCGCCTTCGGCTTGGGCTTTACGTTCACACTCGTTCACAATTTCTTATTTACCGCCCTTATTACACAATGTACTAATATGTACCTATACAGGGCGTCCCAAAGTTATTTATGGGACATGAAGGGGAAGTACCTTAAATATCGTAGATAGTGTATTTTGCTGAAAGAAGACTTAATGTTATTTTTAAAATTTAGTAATAGAATATACAATGTTTTTGAAAAAATTACTTGCTTCACCCGGAAATCGAATCAACTACAATTTTTTTCGAATTTTGAACCAAACTGGTTTGGTTATTCTTTTAGTTTTAGATACATTCTTAATAAAAATTGTTATTTTTTATCCATTCTTTCGAATGACATCATAAAATTACGAAAAAAAGATTCTAATTCAATCGATGTCTTCCAGATTAATTGTATTTGACCAATAGGCTTATCTTATGTGTTCTTATAACATTTATGTAGAGCTGAGTATTAGGTAGACTCGTTTATTATATACCTGCTCAGGCATACTTGATATGGGGTATGATGTCAACATTCAACTTAAGTCTACATCTCTATTTCTCTGCAAACTCAATGAAATACATAATGTACGAGTACCTATTCTTCGTCTGTGATGGACAAAGATCCGTAGAACAAGTAAACTCAAAGAATTTAAAATTCATTGTACTGATCCTTATCATCAGTGATCGGATTAGGTAGTGCCATTTCGCGGGACATCGGTACGTTATCTTAGTGTGGACATAACTTCTAAGCCCGACATTTAATATGAAAAGTAAAATTTTTGTTCGAAAATTTTCAAGTTTATAGTTATTTTGTTTACTTTCAGTTTGATATTGATAACAATTTGTCTAATTTTACTTATCGAACATGGTTTTCAGGGTATTTTTCAACAATAGCTAATTTTGTCATATGTGTGCCTTTATTAATGTTTTTCTAGCTGTTATTTGGTTTAACCAATCATTTTTACTTCTTTACCGGACTTTGAGACACTCTTTTTGGGACTCTTTTGGCCGATCTCACTGGACTTTGATTTCGTTCTAACTGGACTGAAGTTCTGGTGGTCTAAAGTAGAGCAGTCATAGTTTTCTTTAATAATTGTTTTGTTTCTACTACTGTCAGTAGCAGCTATAAAAACATCAAATAAAAGATGTATTCACAATTACAAAATCCTTTTATTTTTTCATGTTTCTTCAATTTATGACATAACAAGAAAATGTTGTATAAAAAAAATGAAAGTCCCAGGATCCCGAGGCTTATCCATGTTAAGTATAATGTTTAAGGTCATTCACCCGAAATGGCACTACCTAATCCGATCACTGCTTATCATGCTTAGAAGAGGGCTTAAGCAATATTTTGACATTAAGAACTCAAGTTTGCCAGTGCCAGCCCTATCCTTAAGGGCAGTTAGAGCCTTTCCCAAGCGGGCCATCGAGGCATCGACTGAGCACAGGATGTATCGAATTACGCCAACTTACTGTAAGTGATCGGCTACAAAAACTCACACAAAATGAACAAGAGCACCAGAGGGGTGAGAATATTCTTATGGGAGCTTAATGAGATTTATACAGCTTCAGTAAAGTATTTTACCTCAGTTAAAGAAAGCGTTCTTTAAAGAAAAAACACCGTTACTTACGACTTTTATGCGGATGTGCGATATGCGTGTACATTCACGTGTTTGATATTACGGCTTCTGTACCGCTTTTTGTTTTTACGAGTAAAAATTCAGTAATCTTATAAAGCAGGTACAGTAAAAAATCTCACTTTTATAGAATTTGCTTCGCATTCAAAGAAGGTATGTAGATGTTGTGTAGATACGTGGTAGATAATACGTAGGCCATAAAATTGAGGCAGAAAATGCATTCCGATTCAAAAATATGACATCACTAAGAAACATTTATATGTAGGTAAGGTACGCAGTTAGATAATGCAATAGACATTTTGAATAGGTAGGTATGTGCTATTGAAACGTGGCAAACAATTTATTTCATAAAATACACTGATGTGAGAACAGATAATCTATACTACAATTACATAATAAAATTTTGTTGGGGAGTCTGTGGTTTTCAGTGAATGGTGAAACACGTTGTATATGGACGGATTCGAAGATGATTAGTATAGGATTCCTGCTCCGTCTTCGCATTCGAAGGCTCTGATATGCCTTCTGGTGCCTCTTATCCTTATTGAAACTGCTCGTATAACAGATATTTGGACTTTAACTTTAAGCCAAAAAATTACTTGCGAGTATGGTTTTTCCCATTTTGTATTTAGTTTTGATGCTGTTCTTTTCAAGAAATTGTTGAACTATATATACGTGTAAATGAGGCTCTTAAATCTTCTGTGGCTCGATCGTATTTTAGATCGTAGTTAGATAATAATGTATGTAATTAATATGATTTACAACGGGGTATTTATCATGTATTTAACTATAATTGTTGAGCACCGGATATTTCAGCACTATTGCAAATACCATCTTGACGGAGTAACTACATAAATAACATTGCCTATTTAATATCTTAAATATGTATTTTATAGGTAATTTGGTCGTGTCCTGAACTTGGTTTAGGTACTAACCTAGCTAGCTTATAGAGTAAAAATATATAATATTCCAATTTTTTAAGAAAATTCTTGCCTACAGAAGAATCTTTCCTTACATACCATGTCCCCCTCCTATCACAATATAAACACTTTCCAAAACCATGTAGGTATTCTGTCCCCATTAGCATTTCCCAGTATTTACTTACCATTATGAAGGCTAGCGTAGGTAGAGCCGAGCCTGCGCCTGACGTGAGATAATTACTCCCTCCCCCCCGTAATGTCACATTAACACCCCCCGCCCCGGCCGCGTCGCGACCTGTCAAAACAGGACCGAACTGGTTAAATATGCTACAAATGAGAGGGGATTTATTCGAAATTCAACAATGACTTTTGGACGTCGGAATGAAAACTGTTTTCAGAGCTATGATTTTTTATAATAATTTACAATCACCCGAAAAAGTCTCTTTTTGACACCATTACTTAGACAAGGACTTCCGCTTGTATTACAAGTTACAAGCTTTTGAGAAATAGGCCCCAGTAATTAAAAGTCCCAATTTATCCTTTCTAAATCAAATTACACAATCGTGGACTGATATTTCCAATTAATATCAATAATTTTAACTGTATGTGAACTCAAGGTATAAGTTGGTAGTAAAATGAAGATTGTGTTCTAAAAGTGCGTGATTATGAAAACATGCAAGGTTTTGGGTTTGTTTATTTATTTGGGCATTTCTCCAAGCATTTCAACCTCTGTGACTTCGGTGGCAGCCGTATCACACGAATCCCGTGAGAGATGCAAGAACTTTTCGATAATATACAGTGTGTTAAGTCTAATACGGGCGATCAATTAAACCAGGCATGGGAGTCATTAGTGTAATCATGGATTACAAGGTTTTTTTAAACTTACTCTTTATTATGACCCCGGGTAAATCCACAAGACTGTAACGAGAGTTACTAATTCTTTTGTATGTTCTCATATTAATTAAGTACATTTAAGGGTCCACATACCTACCTACAGTACAGGGCTAGGCTAGACGTACGGAAACTCAACTTTGATTAATAATTTTTAAATAATACGAAAGAATTGGTAACCCTCGTTACAGTCTTGTGGATTTACAGAAAAATTATGAGATATCCACGGAAATCTGGTAATAATGATGCTACCGAAGTCACGGCCGTTGGAGAAATGCCGATATTTTGTTTACTAATGACGAACGTTATACTATACCTACAATATTGTTACATTAGAGCCATAGGTTTACTGGTGTTAGATAGGCACTTATTTTGACAAGACTAGTTATGTCTGTGTTTCCCACGTCTGGACGTTTGATTAGACGGGGTAATTAGCCCTTTGATCAGCTGGTTCTTGTGCCAGCCGCTCGTGCAGGCAATTATCGTTGCGAGTGGAGCACCGCCCTTAATTGGTTCCTTTAAGAATTGTCACCTTATGTGTAATTTTTTCATTAGTAAATTACACTGTCTGTAAATCTAATACGAGGTTTGAAAATAGTTCGAGCAATCATCGACTTAAATACGTGAGTAACCCGGTTCGATAATCACTAACTACATAGTATAAAATAAAGTCACCTTTTCTGTCCTTATGTCCCTATGTACGCTTAAATCTTTAAAACTACGCAAAGGATTTTGATGAGATTTTTTAATAGGTAGAGTAATTCAAGAGGAAGGTTTTAATGTAGGTATAGTACCCGTGCGAAGCCGGGACGGGTCGCTAGTATTTAATAAGTTCTAATCTTGGCTGGTACCAATGAGTTTTTCAGAGAAAACCGGCTCATATCTACAAAGCATTACGAAAGTACATATATGTTAAGGTCCTCAATAGCGTGGGGACCTGGGGACTACTGTCCACTACTGGACACAGGACTCCTCTTATGTATCTATGATAGGCAGGGAACGGACAAATGTGTGTCAATGTTTGCAATAATATGGACATGACTCCAAAATTGATTAAATGAATAATTAAACGAATAATTTCTTGAAATTTGATTCAGAAGCTTTAAGGTGACTATTTAAAAAGGTTTTCATAGTTACCGGTGACAAATATGTAATTTTCTGAAAATGATTAAATGATTAATTATTCAATCAAGTTAGGAGTCATGTCCATATTATTGCGAACAATGACGCACATTTTTCCGATCTCTGATGATAGCGAATACATGAGAAAAACACAGCAGTGGGACTAAATAGGTATTTACATATACCCTACGTATGAGAACTGTCGATTTAAAGAACTTATTTAGTATTCAGTAAAGCTACCGATGATGTAGATTACTATTTCAAGGTATACGTTAAGTTATTCATGTTTGTGCTTTTAGCAATAACCGCGTGCGTTCTGCGTAAATGGAAAAACCCGACCATTGACGGCTTTATGTCACGCTATTCGTAAAAAAGCCGTTTAATCATTCTTTTGTAGGTCAGTTAGGAACTCATCATTACTAGTAAACAATAGTGAGGCAGTCGAGTTTTTTTTTAATAAATATCATGGGATAATCTTACACAAATCAACCCAGTTTCACGGTAAATTCAATTAAGGCTTGCGTTGTGGGTAGGTGTAGGTACTAATGCATAAATATAATAAGTATAACTATACAGGTATTGTATAGGAATAGGTACTTATATACATAGAAAAAAAACCATGTCCAACAGAGTTGGGCAAAAAGTAATCGAATAACAGTGATAACAATGCACACATATAAAGTAATCGGATAACTTTTTGCCCGACTCTAATTGCCCAATAGACAAATGTTTGTGATAATTGTGATAAACGTACAAAAGTAAAAAAAACTTTCTTTTTTGTGTTTAATTTCCAAAATTATCTATAGTTATCCAGAAAAATGACGGAGCTTATTCCTTCGCCAAAAAATTTTTTTTCTTATATTGCCTATTATAATAACAATAATGGTTGGCTAATTAATACAAGCTTCTTAAAAAAATATTGCTCTAGTTATACCTAGGTTCTTGGGTTATGGGTTCGTCAATATCTAAGTTTTGTTTTGTATTTTTTCATTCTACAATATCAGAATGAGTATTGTACTCATTCTGATATTGTAGAATGAAAAAATACAACAGTTTGACGTTATCGCCTGCGTCAAACCCTAACCACTCAACTAACCATCGGGATAACTTTATCATTATTATTCCCTATACAATGACTCGTGGTTAAAACAGCGGTTTTATAAATTATAAAATGGCCGCTTCTTTGTTTTACGTACTCCAAGTGAATCATAGCCAACGTTAATTTACTCATTCATTTAATTATAAATTATTGTTATTCTAAAGTCTTGTTTCCTTTTAATTAATTAAAGGATTATGTTACAGGGTATAATTTTAATTAATAGATATCTTGGAATTGGGGGAGTCAAAATTATTGGTAAAGGAAAGTAATTAAGTTTTATAATGGAGGACAACTTCGATCGACTTGTACCTCTCGGTTGTACTTGCAAATACGGGTTATTCCCACCTGTTTACCTTCAGATTGTCATCAGTGGTAACTGGGACTGTTTTCCATTTTCCACATCTGTTTGTATTTTGCATTAAAGTAGGTACCTACTTGTTGGTAACAATGGGGAAAAATCCCATTAGTTACCATGAACTTTAGTGGTAACAGGTTGCAAAATATTTACAATAAGTAAATTACTTCTACTATTTCGTTTTTCATACAAACGTGAACCACCCTGCTAGCCCTATATCGAAGTATGAAATGAACATAGGTTATATTATATGTTATAAATATCATTATATTTACTTTAAGCGACGATAGTACATATTTAAATACATGGTATATAGCATAAGTAGCTCCAGAACGTACTACGTACTCATCACAATTAATGCCCATGGATTTGAACGCTGCAAAACTAAAACCATCCATTTAAAAGAAAAATAACACTGGCCACATTCCATATCACCCCACCACACTAGATTGGAAAATGAAAAACCAATTCTGTTTAGGCAACATTCGATTTAACTTCGCAATTACGTGCTAAAATTAAAAGTATCTGATAATGATTTTCATTCAGTGTCGATACCAACGGCCACTCGCCCGGTCAACGAGTCCACTCCATTCTGCGGTCCGCCCGTTCAGTGTTCCTAATTTTGTGCGCTCGGACATGAAATTAAAATCGGGTTAATGTATAAATGAGATATGCACTTAATAAATATTTAATTAGGTGTCTAAATAAAAGCGTTCGGTGCATTGGGGCTTGCGGTCCGCGCACCGCTGTAATATAGTGGCGCGCGCAAAAACCGCGGATTTTGCTACAAATATCGCTGCTGGGCGCGGATTGACTTTGATTAATGGCGTTTCGGTATTTAGATTTTGCGGCAGTATCATATTTGTACTCGATAACTAAGACTGCCTAAGGGATGAGAGAAAGTTCGGATTATTCGATGTTTACGACATTATTTTTTCTTCCTAGTCGTGATTCTAAACAAAATTAATTCCACACAGCTGAAGTTTATAACATGCGTTTTTCTTCACAATCATCAGTTCCACACAATCTTGTTTCTACCTAGTCGCGATTCTGCACAATATTATTACCACACAACAGACATTTTTCGCACGAGTTTTTCTTCACAGTCATCAGTTCCACACAATCGTTTTTAGGGTTCCGTAGCCAAAATGGCAAAAACGGAACCCTTATAGATTCGTCATGTCCGTCTGTCCGTCTGTCCGTCTGTCACAGCCGATTTACTCGGAAACTATAAATGCTACAGTAACGAAATTTGGTGAGAATATGTGTTGTATGAACCGCTACAGGATTATGATACTAAATTGTAAAAAAAACCATTGGGTTGGGGGCCCTCCATACATGTAACTGAGGGATAGAAATTTTTTTTTAGTTTTACATAAGCGTGTGGGGTATTAATAGAAAGGTCTTTGAAAATGATATGAAGGTTTATACATCACATTTTTATTTAAGCAAATAGTTTTCGAGATATCAGCTCTCAAAGTCTGGAAAATGTGTCTATTTTTTAAACTACGCGATATAAAATTCTGAAAAAAAAATATATTATGCACAATAATAAACTCTATCAACGATTTTTGGTTTGATTAAATTATCTCCTATAGGTTTTGAGGTAGGTTGATTTAACTGTATTTTTTTAATAATACATTGATAATGGTACGGAACCCTTTGCGCGCGAGTCCGACTCGCACTTGGCCGGTTTTTCTACCTAGTCGCGATTCTGCACAATATTATTACCACACAACAGACATTTTTCGCACGAGTTTTTCTTCACAGTCATTAGTTACACACAATCTTTTTTCTACCTAGTCGCGATTCTGCACAATATTGTTGCCACACAATATAAATTTTTCGCACGTGTTTTTCTTCACAGTCATCAGTTCCACATTTATAATCTTGTCTCTACCTAGTCGCGATTCTGCACAGTATTAATACCACGCAACATACATTTTTCACATTCATCATGTCCAGACAATATTGTCTCTACTTAGTCGCGATTCTACATCTGCACAGTTAATACTGTGGCGGGTTAATACCCATATACATTTTGAATCCTTGTGGTGACGGCAGTAAGAATACATTTGTCACCACCCCAACTCCTCCTGCGGGTGTCGTAAGAGTCGACTAAGGGATTGAAGTGTCACTTACCATTATTTAATAAAAGATTGTTGATGGGCAGCAGCGTCATCATAGTGGACACATTACTGCGATCGCCAATCCGCTTGCCCAGCGTGGCGATTATGGGCATTTACCTCCTAATGCGTCTATACGCATAGTTAATAGGAGAGGCCTACGTCCAGCAGTGGACTATCATAGGCTGATGATGATGATGATGATGATGATGATGATGATGATGATGATTTTGAATCCTAATAGCAGTGAATAGAGATCAAAACCAAAGTGGCCATTATGGCTTCGTATGCATTATCTAAATATAAGATATGGTACTAGGCGCGCATGATCTTAGGCTAGCAATACAGCTTTTGGAACCTATCTTTGAAATGTTGTGGGTAATCGGTACCAGGGCAGCATAACTCACTTAAGTAAGTTATATAATTTTTCTGCTGCTGTGTGTACCGTCTGCGTATTTTTTTGAGCATCGGTCTGGGGGGCATACCATGATGCGTCACTGCGATTCCGTACCGTCTCCGTTTTTGAGCATTGGTGCGGTCGCACCTTTAAAGGTTTCCACCTAGGGCTTGTCCATTAATCACGTCATACTGTATAGGGGGAAGGGGGATGAAGAAAAATCACTAATTATCACCATGGAGAGCGGAGATCATCGGACAAATCACGTGTAATTTTTTGTTACTCTCTGCTGAACAGCATTATAGCTAGTACCCCGAAAATGTCACGAAATATCACCATGTGGGAGGGAAGGGTCAAAAATAGGCCAAAATCGTATGAAACGTATGTGAAAAATTTCAGTTGCGTGGTAATAATATTGTGCAGAATCGCGAGTAGGTAGAGACAAGATTGTGTAGAACTGATGACTGTGAAGAAAAACACGTGCGAAAAATTTCTGTTGTGTGGCAACAATATTGTGCAGAATCGCGACTAGGTAGAAAAAAGATTGTGCGTAACTAATGACTGTGAAGAAAAACTCGTGCGAAAAATGTCTGTTGTGTGGTAATAATATTGTGCAGAATCGCGACTAGGTAGAAAAACGATTGTGTGGAACTGATGACTGTAAAGAAAAACGCATGTTATAAACAGCTGTGTGGAATTCATTTCGCTTAGAATCGCGACTAGGAAGAAAAAATAGTGACATAAACTTCTGATGATCCGAAAGTTCTACTTATTTTTCTGGGCTAAGGTATAGAAGCTCAATCTCCAATTCGGGGTTGTACCTATTGCATTATTCGCATTACATAACGTGTGCTCATCTGGAAGGTTTTCCATGGAAGAAACACTCTAGGATAGCAAAAGTCGCAAATTGTATTGTACCCTGTAGGCTTAGTACATGATTGAGTCTGTGCGTCGCCCCGAGATAGACTATCCGTCCCTCTTTAGTTAGTAAAAGACGGGAAGTCTGTTTCACAGTGACATACTGTCGCACCAATCATGTGCTACTTAAGTCTTCAGCTTCACTTTCGTACTAACGTAGGTACTAAGTTAGAACGTGACGGTACACGATAAATAGTTCCATCCATCCTTCCAAGTGACGTTGTAAATAAAGATAGTAAGAAAGCTCTTACTTCTTACTAATATTGTCATTTTAACATAGTTCTAGACAGGCACGGGGTTCCAATTATTCCCGAAGCACTCTATGCATCGAAATTATCGTGTTACTTTTTGTTTTATCTGTAATTCAGATGATTTATGAATGATTCAGAGAATCTCCATTGCATCAAACAAATGTTCGATTGCTATCTATAAAGTAAATCCTCGTAAAACCCTGAATAAAGTAAATTGTTTAATCACGAGTTATTTCCGTATAACAGGTTTCTCGCTTCTCATTGGATTATCTAATAATAATCGATAGATACGTTTCTAAAGACGTGGGAAATACCTTTAAATGAGTACCTACGTCAACTCAGTACCTATTCTTACGCATCGCCTCACAAAATAACCAATGTCATTCTGATCCCTATAAGTATGTAGTGTTTATAGTTTTTGAGGTCAACTTATATTGGATTTCGGTAAGCTGAGCAAATACACAACAAGTAGTGAGAAACCGCAAGTTGTAGCAATTAAATGAATTTGCCATATGTTACGGTGAGCCTATGGTCGGGCAAATATAACATGAATTACAAGCTATTATTAGAATGGTCTACTATTTGCTAGTCTCATTCTGAGTCTAGGAACGAGTATCGGACAATGAACCTAGTAAGTAATAATTATGTATGGTCAATGCAGTTTTTCGCCAAAGGCATGGTCACAATTAGGATCGGACGATGCATTATACCTTTGCATACAAATTGTATCCATGGAGAAGAATGAGCCAAATAACTTGGTTCACTGTACCTACACAATCTACAGTTGTTCGCTTAACTTGCAACTTTCAACTTACCCAAGCTGCCTCTATCACACAGAAAAAGCATGACTCTACCATTAGCAGTACAGAACATATCAAAAATACAATATAGGCATCTAATTATGATTGTTTGGCAACAAAATATTGTTTACAATACAAAGCAATGTCATACTTAAAGCTTAATAATACTTTCACGAAACAAGTGAAAGCGAAATCGACAAGTAACCAAATCCATTAACCTTTGAAATTCCCATTTTAAATGGCATTTTGCTTATTAATGTCACTTAAGGGCGTGTGTACGTGTCTCGAGTCGTGTACCGCAAATATACATACAAAGCTTGTACTTTACTCATTACCATAGAGTTTCGTCCACGACATCAAATCATATTAGTCAGGATTCATTGACACTAAGAGCCAACGTTACTCTTATCACACCATATTACCATTAAAAAAATATACCTAATTTCTTTTGTATTACAGTTCAAAATAATACGACACCGTTGGACGCGATAGGAGGTTGCATTAATTGCTCTTACTCAGGTTTCCGTCCGTTCCACTCGCGCGCAGGATGACGTCAAATCTAATTGATTTAGGGCTTACCTGCCGTATAGCCTGCGAACAGCTGATTTAGGTATCAGGCGTGATCACTATCACGCGTCAAATGCTATTAAAATGTTTACGTTATAATGAAAGTCGTAACTAAAACTGCGAATCTATATGTCTATTGAGTTGACTACGTATGTCAGTAAAAATCGTATACTTAACTTAAACGATTAGGTACATTATGCGCATTTCACAGGGCAGCTAGCCTAGCTTCTGAAATCGTATACGATAAGCGATAATTAATAAATGTATGGGAATGACAGATGCGAACGAAAAGTCACGTGACCTTATATTATTATGGTCATGTGACTTATCGCTTATCGTTGGTATTCGTATATAGGTACGATTGCAGAATGGGAACTTGGCTAGGCCAGCAGGTCGTATTCCGGATCTATTAATATTCTACGATTTCCTAGTAAGCACTTAATCGTATGTGCTTAGATACTTACTAATAGTCAGATTACGGCATCGGATCTATTCGACCCACAGACAACATAACCTAAAGACGTAGCTTTAGACAATTATTTCATTTAAACCGATGCTGCCAAAATTGCTGAGGTGCGGGCGGCGTAACATGAGCTAACTGTGTTGTGATTCGTCGTTTCAAGGTCAATGAGGTGTAAAACAAAAATGTCCGCCGGTCGCTAGTGATTTCCGAATGTCGATAAAAGTATCGATGGTTACAATGTCTATCGCTTTCACAATTCGATATTTGTCAGTGACTTACCGACAAAACCGTAGATCCATATCCATACTAATGCATACCATAAATGCGAAAGTATGTCTGTCAGTTTACTGAGTCTATACGCTTAAATCGCTGAACCAATTTAGATGAAATTTTGAATGGAGATTATTTAATTCCCGGGAAAGGACATACGGTATTTCATTCATCATCATCATTATCATCATCATCCCCGCAGATGAAGATATTTTATGAAACTAGCTTATGATGCTAGCTTGAAATGCATTTTATATAAAAAAATATTTGTACTGTCTGTCATCTTCACATTTAAACCGGTTTAGATGAAATTTGGAATGGAAATAGTTTAAAACCCGGGAAAGGACAAAGGATAGTTATTTTATCATCATCATCCACGCAGACAAAGTTGCGGTCAAATATTAATATCACAATATATCTTTTCTGAGACAATAAATAAAACAATTTTACAAAATATACTTTTATTTGTACAATCATTAACTCGTAGTTACAAAGTTACCAAAAAACTACCATTAAAATACGTTGTATATAAAATTTGTCTATTATTCGTTTTTGTTAATTTGAAATATTCCGGTTTAAAGTGTCGAGAACATATCACACTGCTAGGAGCAGGAAACCAATCATGTGACCGTTTTGTTGCATTTCTTTCATGTTTGGGCATTTAGAGAAGATAAACAATATTATTTAACATAATAGTATTTTTGAAAATTATACTTCTACACTTTACACTAAACCAGAATTTATTTGAGGATAATTGAATATAATCGTAATATCTTATCGACTGCAGGCATAGACATCACTAGTTCTGATACGGAGACTCCACCGCAGAGTCTGTTGCTTGGTACGATTGAGAATAAAGATTTTAATTTATCTTTAGTTACCTTATCGATAGTAAACAAACATACTCTACGGTCATCCCTAGTTCAGACGGCCTACCTGCTCGTTACGCTAGACAAGGAGGGAGTTATACCTCGTGCAAAGTATTAGAAAGAGACTTTGTAAAAAGACATCAACGAGTGCACTAGATTTTATGCTTAAACTATTTTTAATTTTAATTGAAATTTATAAAAAATTGCTCACTTGTGAAACGAAATACCATCTTTATGTACACTAGATGTTTTTGTATTCTTGTCACACAATTTCACGCAACAGTAATGCATTTTGCATGACGTAAATCACGTTAAAACTTTCGTAATTATCTCATGAACGCCGGCCGCAGACTGAAGTTAGCAATGGAGGCGTGGCTCTAGTATGGAGTGAATTCACCGTATGCGTGACAGAGGGGGTCGCCCGGCTATGCTACGTCTTGAGGTTATGTTGTCTGTGATTCGACCCGATGCAAGTATGGTTAATAGCCGCTGCCGTAGCGAATGTGTTAACTACACAAGTAATGCGAAGTATATTCTACATTAGGTACTTTAACTAAAGGCTGACGGCCCATAGTCATGTCAAAGGTCAAGCCATTCAAAATTATGAAATTTGAAGAAGTTTTTTCTCAATAGATATATGTAGGTAATATAGATTCCTTGAAACAAAAGAATATGGAGACATTTTTGCTAGCTATGTAATTAAATAAAATATGGAACCTTTCATTAGTATGTTATTACTTGTTACATTATAGATATATTATGTGATGTTATCTGAGCAAAAGGATAACATTGTCGATGACGCTTACGTCTCGCAACGTTGTCAGTATATTTGTATACGAACTTACAAACATAAGAACATAACGTAAACGTAAGGTAAACTTAAAAAGTGCGCTGAATTTGGATAGCACAGGATCGGTCATTGTAGGAATATTTGTGGGAAGCCTATGTCCAGCTGTAGGCGTCTTCGGTTGATATGGTATTGATGATATCTCTCTGTGTACATCCGCCTTAAGAAAGCCATGGCCGCAACCCAAAGAATCGCGTATAACATCAATGACAAATGAATTTCACCAATAAACAGATTCGGCAACGTAATCCGACCTCGATGACTACCTACGCCGATGAATCAGCGGCATTCCCAGCTACCTACTAACAGCATCACTCACTGTTGAACCTTAATATGTCGTTGTAATAAGAGCTAGGTATTATCAGTTGTGAGGCACAGCCTACACACCGTACTATTAGTTCCGTAAACGGGTTGTACCGGTTGGGGACTGTACTGTTTACTTATGTGATGTAATCTAAGTTTAATTCCCCTCGGGTAATTGGAAAATTTGTAGTTAACATAATATATTATTTCCAAGTAGCATATGTATTCGAAATTGTATGAGTTGGGTTTATCTCAGCTTTGTTTGTATTGTATGAGTCAAGTAGAAAAATCATTACAAGCATTACATTACACATCACAGTTTGTTGATATTTGTACAAATATTCGTCACTTTCATTTTCTATTTGTAGACACTATTTAGGAAGCAAATAATATGACGACAACATTAATATGACGACGAATTTGCTCGGATTTTTTTATACAACACATGGGTGTTGGTTGATTTCACATTAAATCCACGCCTGCAAATGTCATATTACTTACATCAAAAAAATTACCCGTGCATCGCCTGTCTGCCTGTATCACACTTTATTAAATTGTGACGACCAAATTCCCAATAAAGATCTTATTTCATCGACTATCTTTTGAGCTTGTTCGTAAAGTGAAGGCATGTGCAATGTATGGGCTTGCCTTACTGCCAACATTTACTTTCAGCACAGGCTTTACGCGGGAGCTCCCTAATAAGCTCCTATAAGTGTACACCTACAATAGGTGCAGATGCCAGATGCTAATAAACTTTGGTCACAATTTGATTAATAGTTAGTCCTGTTACTGAAAATACCAGCTATCTACACAAATAAGTTTTAAGCAGAATTAATTTAATTTTCATGATAATATAAAATTCATTGTCGAATAACACAACTTAATTGGTATTTGCACTAACAGGACAATTTAAAAAAAATATCAATTTTCATATTTTTGGCACAACTTGCACAATCTCGGGTTAGGCCTAACTAATAGTTTAACTAATACTACATATTTTTCACACTACTGTCATGCTACTATCAGTTTAACCTCGGTTAAGCTGATAGTAGTGTGAAAAATGTACTGGCTTAACCAGTTAACCCCGCGTTAGTTGGCTAACACAAGACTATGTAAATCAGAATAGGAATACCCTTTTGAATGCTTTTGCTGGGAACACGGTATACCTTCTCGGGTCCGACGGTCGGAGCCGGAATAAGCCTAGCCGCGTGACTACAATGATAATGAACTTTGACAATAACCGATTGATTTACCCTGGCGTTATCATCGACTCGCATCTACTTATGTGTTTAATGATGAACGCAGCGCTAACACTTTTAGTGTTACTTACCATAGCCCATGAAACATGAAGCTGGAATTTGAAGCATCACTTTTTAATAAGATGAATAAGTACAGTCGACGTCAAAGATATCATTACGGTTTAGGTGCCAAAATAGTACATTTCGATAAAAGTGCAAACAAAAAAATTTTCGACGAAGGTGAAAGTTGGAGCCCAAGTGAAACGCGGGCGCGGGCGACAATCACCCGAGTTAAAAAGAAGTTTTTACATGTGTATCGAACGACTTTTTTCATAACAAGTGCCTTAAAAAGAGAAAAAGTTTTCCCGCACTAGTTAGGAAATGTATGTACTATTAGGTACACGACCTTAATGTCAAGGCAATAAAGTCGTGTGAATATATTTTTGGCACCTAAACCGTAACGATATCTTTGACGTCCACTGTACAAATTTTATATTTATTTTATTTTATATATTTATTTATTACACATTAAGGATACAAATAGTTATTGTACATAGCTTCACAAAACTATTTTATATAGTTTGACTGTGAAGGCACTTCAGTCTCAACCTCAACAAATAATACTGATACAAATACATATATATCTACATTTTTCCGTTTAGTTAGTCTTATCTGTTTTACTTCGGCGTCCCATAAAGTCTGTTGAACTATTTTATAGGACGTCGAAGAAATGCTGTTTTAGTTGTTTTTTGAAAACTGCTTAGGCGTACTGACAATGTCCGCGGGCAAAGAGTTTAACAAATATGGTATTCGTTTCTTGAGTGTCCTATCTCCATAGAAGTTGGACACTCTAGGTACCTCGTATTTGCCCGCGGATATTGTCCCACCTAGTAGCGTGCTTATGTTGAACCAAGTTTAGGTGGTATAACCTTAAGGAGGCTGAGTTTAACATTATTTCAAAGTTGTGCCTTCGATACAGCCACAGTCTAGTGAAATTTATTATACTACGAATGTGTAAACAAACAAATAAGAGTAAATAACATAAACCTAACGCCGGGATATGTAATCTACTTAGTCTACTTACTGCCAGTCATCGTACATAGGTATATTTCCGGCGGGATTCCCTCTCAGTGTCAAACGATTCTCATTATTGTTTCCTCATGTTAGCGAGTATTTTAAATGTAAATTATAAATATTTAATAAATGCCGTATACTAAATAATAAATACCGATCTAAATATTACATGTCATATACCAAAGAAAAAATACCAAAGTTTACCAACGCTAGAGGTGGGATTTGAACCTACGTCCCACTACGTCGTCCTCAGCTTTGCGGCTGATGCCTAAACCACTCGGCCACTCCAATATTTTTTATAAAATAAAATATAATAAAATAAAAACACCGAGTTCCCCAACGTCCGAAGTAGGATTTAAATAAATAATAGTGTTGCTACTAAAAATACAAATATTCCAAATACTTTTTCATTACAGAAACGGGCAACATCCTGGGTGCCAGCGAGTGGAACACCGGGTACTCCTCCACGGGCTCCGTGTACCCTGCCTACGGAGCCCTGCAGCCGACTTATTACAAGCCGGAACCCGCTTTACATATACCCGCAGGTATGTGTTCCTACTTGCATGCTGTCAAATTTTTAGAACTGTAACTGTAAGTACTACTTCAACTGAGCACTCCTCTATACTGCCTCCGTGTAGTCTTGCAGCCTCTACTACAAGTCGCCCTCATGCACGACTACGATCTACTAATGCGATTAAGAGGACCTAATCTGAATCGTGAATTAATGTGTCGGTTTCATAGAATAACTGTCAAGAACTAACGGGCCGAACCTAAACTTCATGATAGATCATGGTAGCCCTCCAGAACCAGCTTTAGTACCGACAGGTTTCTGTTCCTACTTGAACCTGCTGTCAAGTTACTAGAACTGTATCTAACTGTAAGTAGTTCTTCAGTATCTGAGCACTATCCTCCATACTGCCTCCGTGTATCTAGTCTTGCAGCCTGTATTATAAGCCGGAACCCGCTTTACATATACCCGCAGGTATGTGTTCCTACATGCTGTCAAATTCACATCCTCAGCCTACATCAGTTCACTGCTGGACAACGGCCTCTCCTTACCTATGCGTATGGACTCATTAGGAGATAAATGCCAACCGCAGGTATGTGTTAACACACTCTGTCAAATTCACATCATCAGCCTATGTCAGTCCAATGGACGACGGCCTCTCCTTAACCTATGCGTATGGACGCATTCATCATCATCAGTCTATGATAGTCCACTGCTGGACGTAGGCCTCTCCTATGAACTATGCCTATAGACGTATTAGAAGGTAAATGCCCATAATCGCCACGCTGAACAAGCGGATTGGCGATCGCAGTAATGTGTCCAATATGATGACGCTGCTGCCCATCATCAATCATTTATCAAATAATGGTCAATGACACTTCAATCCCTTAGTCGAGTCTTACGACACCTGCAGGAGTTGGGGTGGTGACAAATGTATTCTTGCAGCCGTCACCACACGGCATGGACGCATTAGGAGGTAAATGCCCACGCTGGGCTTGGCGATCCCAGTCGCGGGTCCATGATTGATGCTGCTGCCAATCATCAATCTTCGTTAAACGAATAGTCAGTGACTCTTAAATCCCTTATACCACTTACGTGAAGAGAGGATGCTGTTATTATGATTCTCAATAATAATCAACGATGCTCCCACTACCGCAAGTTTTTAAAATTCCTCACTAAATTATTTATGTTCTAGTTATCAACGCACTGGATAAGTGGATACATAAGTTCAACTTAGCTTTCAAGAGCTGCAAGGCACACACCCACTTAACCATATTTATTTTTTGATTTCAGTTCTCCCAGACATCCCCCTACCTCACAGCGACTACGGCGGCTTTCAAACAACCAGTTCAGGCTTCGTAAAAGGAAGCCCGAGCGGAGCGGGAGCTCTAACCGAGCTCAACCCTACCACCTCTCAACGCTACGACCCCAACTATTACAACTCGTGGCCTACGAACAACTACAATTTCAACAACTACCAATACAATAATATAAACAACAATCCCGCGTGTCTACAATCGCACACGCCGTATATAAACTCCAACCCTCAAATGCTCCTACCCAATTTGTACTCCACTGTAAATCAAAACCAAATACACGTACATTTGCATAGTGCAGGCGATAAGCATAACTTAGAACAGTATTCTATACCCACAGACATCAAAATTAGTGATATAGATGGTGGTATCTCTATAACAGCTGAACTACAGGGTGAGGCGAGCGGGCTGGTTCCTAGTTGTGAAAGTAATGATGAAGGTAAACATGGACTATATGGAGCTGGCAACCAGGATCAAGTGTGGCGACCCTATTGACATTTTGCCAGCCCTAAAGACAATGTTAATGTTGTACATATTGTGATTTAAATGTCCAATTCGTTGACTCTGGTCCCTATTTGAGCAGCCATACTGTGTGAGCGAGCCTACATGCTGCTAAGCAATATTTGATCGAATGACTGCTCAGGTAGGAACACGCTTTTAGAATATTTAGTCTGTATGTATTTATAACTGTATAGAAATAATCTAAGCTCAATTAATGTTAAACATTAATTTTATTACCTATGTAATTAAACTGTTAAATAAATATCTAGATGATGGATAAGATAATAAAATATAAAGATAAATTGCCTACATTTTATTTCCTTATACACATAGTACCTAAAAGGACAAAGATCAATAAATTATTATCAAGGCATGCAAGTTGTGTAGCTAACATTGGGTAGGTATATGTACCTACCTAAATGATAGATTCATTATAGAAATGCCTGTACAGAAAACAACCATGCATGAGGAAGAAATATTCTTATTATAAATATTACACATAGAGATTCGCTCACCGGGAATTGAACCAGGGATCTCGTGCTTCGTAGGCAGTATCACTACCGACGCGACGGAGTTACGAAGGCAGTCTCAATACTTAGGTTTCTCACCCTAACCCGTGGAATTATCGTTCTTCTTGATATACAGGGTGTCCCATAAATAATGGATCACCCTGACATCCGAGGTAGCTCGACCCAAGAGGTACCTAACCAACATAAAATGACCTTAGTAAAAGTTGGGCGGTTTTGGAGATATTGCCAATTTAACGTTTTTTTCAAACTTGCCCTCTTTTTTACACGTTAAGTAAATTTTCTTCATAACTTTATCATAAATAGTTAAATATAAAACAAGTGATATTTTTATACTCGTACAGGATAGCGTTTGGGTCGTAGAGCTACGAGCAGGGTACTAGGGACGCTCACGCTGAGCAACTTCAACAGTGGAGACAACCAAGAAACCACGAAAAAAAAAACATAATAATGAGATGATTGATACTACATTTTTAACTATCAAATCAATTAGGTAACTCATTTTTAGGAGATTTTTTTCTGCGAATTTTGGTTGTCTCCATAGTTGCTCAGCGTGACCGTCCCTATAAAGTACCTCTGGTATTATTGAATCATCTGTTCCTAGATATATCTAGTAGATGTAGATGATATCGGTAATTCTCAAAATTTAGTGTATTTCAAATTACCGTGCAACTTTTTTGCCGCTGCAAAAGTGACGTATTAATCAGAATACGGTCTCGCGGTAATATTTAGCCTTAGATGGAGTTTACCACCCACTTAGGGCTGCACTCTCAAGCAACCCGACTCTGAGGAGTGTCCCTCTCGCCGCCGCCCCCGTAGATAAGACCTCATTTAATTGAAAAAAAAACTGCTACGATAACTAGACCTAGAACTATTAGGCATCTGATCATGACCGATATGTTAAATATAAGATTTCTCAGAAAAGATAAATGAGCATTGCCCTTGTCTTGAGGCCAACTCTTACAAGTCACTGGTAAGCTTACATTGAAAAAAAGTCTTAAGTAAGTTATATTATAAATATGAAATGGCAGAACATCAAAAAAACATCACAAGTCCAGCAACGTCGGAGGTGGGATCGTGGGGACGTGGGTTCGAACTTCGAACCCACGTCCTACCTAAGTCCTATTTTTCTTTGATACATAAGTAGGTAGGTACATAAAATCTAATAGGTATTTATAATTAATATAAATAGTAGTGTTACTGCTTGAAATACACAAAGCAACAAACAATATTTTAATAATAGCATTTTGATTTATTACACAAAAATAAGGCTTAAATCCTTAAGAGGATAAACCCAACCCTCAAAAACTTTAGTTACCTTTTTTTTTAAGTCTACGTCCATATAAAAATTACCAGCTTTTCGAACGAAGCTCACTTCATTAAGCCGGGTCTAAAAAGAGCTCCCACCCAACCTACTTTAAAATTTACTAGTCCCAATCCCAATCACTTCCAAGGCCTGGCAAAAAACGGTTCCGAACGCCATCTGCTTAATTTATTGTACATTTCATACCAGCGTACCTGTGCTGATTGAAGCACGAATCTAATAAGTTCTTAGTAGTTAGGGTAGATGGCGTTAATATTAAGACTCGATTTTTAGAGTTCCGTAGCTAAAACGCAAGCAACACAAAATAGAAAAAGGCGGCAATAAAAAATTTAGTGCGAAGAGCTGTCTGCCAATACTCGTAGAAGATTTGTAACAGGATTGTTGACTAGCTAGAAGATATTATTATACAGGGTGATTATGAGTAACCTGACAAACTTGAAGTACATATTATGAACTTTTCTGGTTTCGGCTTAGTTTCAGAGATAGGTAATGACATGTTTTTGAAAAAAACTATTTCGATCATAACTCATTGAAAAATGTTTGCACGATCAAAATTCTTACACTATGGGTTTTTATCTTGATATAGTCATTGATTGACTTGACGCTAAAGAAAATAAGAAAAAAGTTTGATAAAAAATATTTTATTTCTTTTGACATCAAAAATGTATTTGTAAAGGCTGTTGGGTTCGGGTTACTCATGATCACCGTGTATTATATTATAACTTATACAACAATGAAATTTGGTAAGGTAAGGGTATGACTGTATACAATACCTACTCTGAGTTCTGATATATCGAAAACAGTTAACTTAAAGAAAAATGCTTTTCTCAAACATGTAATGAAATATTGTTGTTATGTTCCTTATAATAGGCCGCGAAGTATGACGTTTCAGGTGCGACTAGGACAAGAGGTCGTTAATGGAATTTAATACAAATCTTGAAGGTCTAGGCCAGCAAAGTGCTCTTTTTTAATTCCATCCCACATAAATTTGTGGCACAGGCATCATGACATTCTGCCACTATGCATATAAAAAAAATAAAACTTTGATGTTTTTGTTGTTTATTTCATGGCATGTTTGAGAAAAGCACTATACATACCTCGGCCGCACATAATGGCGTTGGCTGCCTCAGACCTTTATAGTAGTATATGTATAGGTCTTCGGCCGGCGACCCCTTTCGTCCCGGCCTCTATAGTAATGTACTATTCTAGAAACCTTTATATCGTAGTTTTTACTAGGCAATTAATGATAACGTAAGTTTTAGTGGTTTATACCAGACATATGCTTATCAAATTTCATTACTTATAGTTTCCGAGTAAATCGGCTGTGACAGACAGATATGACGGGTTCCGTTTTTGCCATTTTTCCTAATGAACCCTAAAAAAGTGCTAAATTAAAAATGTCTACTGAATCTTTGCGCCTAAATTTGTGAAAATATAAATATTTTTGAATAGCTGTAGCGTAATATTTTTTCTGCCCTCCGGCCAGCAAACAGCACTTTGCGGGCCGCTGCGCTAAACTAAGTTGCCGCCTGCCGGCTCCGTTGAGCAGAAAAATAATATGCACACCTCGGCCGTTAAATGATGGGAAAGCCTCGGATCACATGTTTGTTGGTCTCGGGCTCTCGGCTTCGTCTCGGCCTACAATTACACTTCATCCGAGAACTTACGGAACCCTAAAAAGGTCATTCACCGCTCGAGTCGCTGTCATTTAAGAATGTTGCCATATGTCAAAAACTTTTCTTCTATTTCTCCCTTTTAGTGCGGTATTCTTGATATAGTTTGGCTAACGTTTTACTCAATTGAGGCATAGACCGAGCGAGATAATCATACCTACCGCCTTTTTCTTACGCTAATATTATTAATATAAAGAGATGTACCTAGTTTTCAGTTCGTACTGATATTGCCAAATTTGGTTTGACAGACTATATTTGCTAAATTAAAACATTGACTTCCGTATATTGAAATGAAAAAGAACATTCTGAATATATCAATTTAATCTCCATAAATCTCGGTGATTTCAATAAGAACCGACAAATAAACGGAATGGAAAACAACATTGCAACTTTCAACGAGATATACCTAACATAATACTATATCCATGTATCTAACCGACAAACTACCTAACTGACGATAATTTTGTACTGGCAACTTCAGTCATAGTGCTACGTGATAAAATGGCGTCTATTGAGTACCGTTCGATGTCCTCGTAATTTTTTATCACAATTACGATTTTAAAGATAAAATAATAGTTAATGCATAGTTTTTCTTCACACCTTTATGTTTAACACTAATAAAGTGTAAGTACTTCGTCTGTTAGTTCCTTTGGTTGTTTAAAAACGTGAATTCCAGGTTTCTGATAACGGCGGCCAAATGCAAATCAGTGTTAAATTTGCGGCGTTAACAGCAGTTATTTGGTTTCAGTCGAAAAGCCCTCTAAACGTTTTTGTAAGAGTGCAATGTCCGAAGAGTCGGAGCGGCATGGCGAGTCGGCGACGGCATCGCCGGGCACCGGCGGAGCGAGCGCCGCGCGCGTAGTTTTGACCGCGCACCAACTCGAAGCCGCTGCCGCAGAGACGCTTCGGTCCGCGTGGGCCTCGCAGGACTCTTACATTGACCACCTCGAAACATTGAACAAACAGCTGGAAGGTATTTACGACAGTTTCATCGGCTTGGTAGCGTCGCGGTCGGCCTGCGATCCGCCCGCGTGTTGTTTATGTGCAAACATTACTTAGTTCTTCTATATATCGACAATGCTTTAACTAAAATTCTAGTGATACTGTTATGACATGTTAAAATGAAATGTTACTGTGATATTGAAATGTTTTGATGAAAATATGTGGTAAAAGGGAGTATATAGGTGGTTTAAGTTGAAGAAGGTTCAGAAGATGGTGTGCTGTGTTAGCAGTGCCAGTGGAGTGTTCAGTGGAAGTGCTTACAATGGTCATGGTGTAGGCGACCTGAGGTCGAGTGGTCTCCGTAAGCCGGAGCTGTGCCAGTGTTCTAGTGCTTTCACTCTTCCCGAGATGGCAGCTTCCGAGGTGCCAAACGCAGAGTCATCTGATTTATGTTCACATGAAAAAGTAAATATGATTTTCTTTTCTTCTTTTGCTCTATTTATAAGATTCTTTGGTACTTACAAGCTTTATTTGTTTCCATGTTTATTTCTTATCCACAAATTGTTATTGTAAATGTCACTTGTATGATTCAACATCATTTTTATTTGGACTTGTTACCTATTCCAATTGTCATAATTTAAGTGCCATTTATTTATTTCACTGTGAGCTTTTCACACAAGTTATTGTTTATTTCAATTTTTTATGATAATAACCCATATTTAGAATAAGATGCAATAGTTTTTATAAATGTAGTACATTTTGTGCTTTGAAAATAAGAATTCAGATTACAATGTAGGACTGAAACATTTCAATGAGATGTTACATTATTTCATTTAAATGTCCAGAATAGCTATGCTTTATACACATTATGATCAATTAAGTGTTGATTTTTTTAAACCTACTATCTGGAATAAGTATATTATATTTCACTGATATTGTTCCATTAGTTTATGAAAATAGCAAGGTGAATATTAGAAATACAATTTTCGTTCACCTATAGACCCTATAGTTCATCTTGACTCCGAATAGTAGTTATAAACATAAATATTTAAAACATTCTGGGGATAAGTAGTATTATTGTTCAAAACTGAAGACTTACATGATTGGTGCAGCAGTATTGCCATAAGATAGACTACCCATCTTTTAATATTAACTGGGTTAATCAACTTCTTTTGCCTGTTATTTTCATATTAATGTCTCCTTTTTCACGCTGATTTTATGCAAAATTATGCTACTTAAACTTTGCAAACATAGTCTATGTTTGTAGGTGGCCCATTAACGAAAGGGCTAATTAACACCAGAAAAAAAAATTGATTCACCCAATTATATTAATAAAAGAGAGACTGATAGTGTATCGTGCGCAACATACTGTTACATCAATCATATGCTAAGCATACAGAAGCGATAGAGATTGACAACATTTCCAATCCATGCAATCCATAAATCTGAGTATAAGCCGCATGGCTCTTACTGGCATCAGTAAGAGTGGACTTTCTGATTAGGAACAATTAATAATATTCTAATAGGAAAAAATATTATATTCCCATTGGTTCTAGTTTCACTACTGAAACAAACTTACGAAACAGATATTCCTAAGGGGCTCACAAATTTAATTTGTTATTTGGGTCCCGAATATAAATGCATTTGTTTGACATTACATACAAATGTAACTGTTGTATATCAGAAAATGAAAGAAGGCCTTTTACTTACATGTTTTATTTTAACAAATTGGTTTCCTAATTTTTATGAGTTAATAATTAATAATATTTATCTACAGACTAAGGCAATTATTTAAGTATTCATGGATACATAAATAAACTCAAGATATTTCAATGCTATAATTCTAATAATATTTTGTATGAATGCTAGCTTATACACCGTGGGCTATTTAAACCCGACCAATTTTAACAGTATTCCTGGCCACATTTAGAAACTATAATGTCATATAAACTTTTCTATCTACTAGTTTCAGAGTTATTACCAATAAAAAAAATATGTATTTTCTAATTGTTACTTAGTATGAAAGATATTTTTAACTTGGTGCCATTATGGGTAATAGTCTCACTAACCACATTAATAGATACCAAAAAGTGAGAAATAAAACCTTTAAAAACTTAGGTTTTTGTAAAAATAAAAAGGTTAACAGTAATTTAAGAGCCAGTTTTATGAATAACATATACTTTTTATATTAAAATACATTCAAAGTAAAAAAAAAAATTTACCAAATGTGACAAAACTCATATAATATTTTTTGTTTGTTTTTACATCTAAAATTCGTGGTTAAAATCTTTTGGGTTATAAGAGCCCACAGTGTATAATAATATCAAAAAATATTTGATTATAATTTTGACCTACAAATGAAAACTTCTATTAAATGGGTCAATCACTTTTTTTATGTTGTTATTCTGTCACATCACCCAGGGGACAACAGTGTGATAGTTTGCTAGGAGAAAGTGTCCTGCAAGCTCTACTATCATGATTAGTGAGTGACCCACCTTGGAAGGGCCCCATAACTATCAAAAAATTCAAATTTTTGTCAATTTTAATGCCATAAAACTGTGAATTTAAGGGTGACCCAGGAGAACGTAACCATGGCAACGAGTGACATAAAAAAAGTGATTGACCCAAATATAAAAAAAATCTAACATTTATTTACTACTCCCATAAATGTAGGAAACCATTTGTTTATTTTCAAGACATTATTAGTATTTTTACCTATATTGTAATTTTTGAGCAATAATTCAAGTGTTACATAGTATTATGAGAACAGATTCTTAGAGATAAATTTGAGGGAAATGTGTGCCTGTACACATGGAAAGGTACCTTGTCACAGTGATTAAATTGAACTTTATTGTAGAACACATAAGGTCCATTTTAAGAGTTGTGACTAGGTACCTTTCCATGTGCACTGACACAAATATTCACATCACGTACATGAGATATCATCAGCCTATCTCAGTCCACAGCTGGACGCAGGCCTCTCCTATTTACTATGCGTATAGACGCATTAGGAGGTAATGCCCATAATCGCCACGATGGGCTAGCAGATTGGCGATCACAGTACACACTAGGGTGGGTCACTGATGTATGAAGAAAAAAAAAGTATTTGTTTTTTACTAGTAACAGTTGTCAATAGTTCCGTAATTAGGGCGACAAAGAGTGTGCAAAATTATTTGGCCATCGGAATTAATTTTCTGCCTCCGGATCTATATAGTTGAAAGATTTCATAGAAACTTCAGTACATTTTGTACTGACCACAGTTGATATCTATGTTTTTACTTTTTATTGCAACATGAGCTATGTTTGAGTATTGTGTTTACCTGGAAATAGCTTATCTATAGTTATGGAGCCAAAAGAGACGAAAAAAAAGTCGAAAATAATAACTTTTTTTTTGACGGTCCATACATTTTAGGAAAATTACTAATCAAATCTGGAGGCAGAAAAACTTAAATTAAAAATATGATAAAAATAATAGTGATAATCAAATATCAAATGGCACCGTTTTGTAACTATGCTCTTCAGAAAATCGAAATTTTTGAAAAATGACGCACCCTAGTACACACACATGTCCACTATGATGACGCTGCTGCTCATCATCGATCTTCGATCAAAGAATGGTCAGTGACACTTTAATCCTTTAGTCGTCTCTTACAACATTTGCGGTAAGAGTAGGAGTGGTGAAAAATATGTTCTTACTGCCGTCACCACATGGCCAACAAATATTCAAAATTATTGTTTTTATAGTCATATGAAATCAGTGATTTTTGTATGAAATGTAAAGCAAATCAGATTATTAATAGAAATAGAATAAATGGAATTATAGATAGAAATATAGTCTGGCCCTGGCCAACTGTTTGCATATTAATGGAAAATTAAAATTTCAGGCCATTTCTATTAGATGCTGTCTGTTTATATATTTTTTTCTTTAGATACAATATTCTTAGATAAAAATCTTATACAGGTGTAATGCAAAATTCGTTTTCTTCGGTTTTTCACGAAAACGTCCGAATTCATATAGCTGTCACAATGAACTTCAGTATCCAGTGCACTGGACCTTTGAGACAGAAAGACAAATTCGGCCGTTTCCGTGAAAATACAAAGGAAAAATATTTTGCACTACATTTGTAACAGCTCTCCAAAAATAATATTTATGTATATGTATGTAAACAATTAATATGAAAAAAATCTGAATCTATAAATTTTGTTTAAAAAAATATATAAATATGTTGCATCTCTGAGTTTTTGTGGTCTCTGAAATTATTTGGAACTAATATGTTTTAATACTTTTAATTGTCTTTTTGTGTTGTCCAGTGATTCATGTAATAATGAATAAGAAGTGCCTAATTTTCCGTAGTCTTGATAAATATTTACCCCATTATTCATAAAAGTCTCCTAATTTAGTATTCCGCTAATTATTGTTCCTTCCTTTCGGTCTTATAGACATATTGATAAGACCGAATTGAAGACACAAGTTACAAGACGTTTATGAATAAGAGGGCTAGCCACACAGCTTATAAACTCAGATATTATAAACATAAAGAGATGTTACACATAATATAATTAGGAGGTTCCAACCCTGTTATTGACATGTAAGAAAAATACCTATCATATTTAAATTAAAGGAATTGTTTTACCCTGTCAAAATGATTCAGAGGGGTGATTATAACAATTAATGCTTGATGATTTGCTTCTGAACCTATTTTCCAATCCTGTGTCTATAATAATATTGATAACTAATATTTAAAAAGAAGATAATCATCATCAACATTAAAATGATGTACAGTCAACAATGTGGTCTCCCAATTTACAATATTCAATTTTAATAGTAATACAGTGGAAAAGTGGTAAGTAGACCACATTGTTTGTTGACTGTACCAAATCAACATCAGGTCATAATCCCCACTCCCCTTTAATATTCAATTTAAATGTTTCCTTTAATATTTCGATGATTATGATAGGTATTTTATGCAATAACAGTTACTGAGAATTTGTTAAGGTATTGTCGATTGTTATATTAGTTCTTGATTTGTTTAAGAATTTATTGTCAAATGATTCTTGAATGAAGAATGTATAATGTTGGATAATCTTGTCTTTGCTTATGTTTTCTATTCTTTCTTTATTACATACTCACATTTTGTTGCACTTAACAAAAATATAAGTACTTTTTATAATCATGGTAATAGTAGAACATTTCATTTAAAATTTATTTCTGTGTGTATATATTATTTTTATTTAATGTAAGCTAATACATAGCTGCATGAAGGTATTCATGGATATTTAATTTTATACCGTGGGCTGTTTAAACCCGACCGATTTTAACAGTGTATTCCTGACCACATTTAGAAACAATAATGTCATATAAACTTTTCTGGATATCGCCTAGTTTCAGAGTTATTAGTGTTATTACCAATTTAAAAAAACATACTTTCTAATTGTTACTCAGTACAAAAGGTCTTTTTAACGGCGTTGGTTCCATTATGGAGAATAGTCTCACTAACCTCATTCATAGATGTCAAAAAGTGAGAAATAAAACCTTTAAAAATTATGTTTTTGTAAAACTCATTTTAAGTGCTAGTTTTATGAATAACACTTACTTTTATGTTAAAAAAACATTAAAAAAAGAAAATCAAATAGAAATTAATAAAAAAAATTTTTTTTCGCCGAAAATGAAGAAAGTCGTAACATTTTTTGTTTGTTTTTACATCATAAATGCGTGGTTAAAATCTTTCGGGTTTAAACAGCCCACGGTGTATAAGCTTGTTTAGGTATATATTTTTTAAACTGGAAGATAAGTTTGAATTGATGTTTCAGTATAGTTATTAAAAACCCTTATTTCACAATTTTTCTAGTATAAATTATTGTAAATATTTTAATTAACATTCCAGGGTACATTTTATATATTATGTATTATACCTCATTACTAACAAAGTAGGTAACTATGTTTTAAAGCATTGTATAATATATATATGTATTTTATTTAAAATGTTGTAGCAATGTCTACTAATGTAACTAATATTATTGTAAACCATCTTCAGGTAGCTTGGAGAAGGCGAAAGAGGTAGAAGACAAAGTCAAACAACAATATGCAGAGTCACAACATAGAGAGAAAGTCCTTGTTAGGAGGCTGGCTGCTAAAGAGCAGGAAATCCAAGATTACGTTGTAAGTTATCTTAGTGCCTTTTTGGCTACTATAAATAAAGGACTATGCGTCAAAATGGACCAAAACCCAACAGAGCTGGGAGTAGTGTCATTAAAAAGGTCTGCTTATATGCTTTATTTCATTCTATAGGTGCAAGGTTGAATTCCATTAGATAATTTTGTATGAGTAAGGCGTTCTGCGGATACTCTTTAAGTAAATCACTGTCGTCCAGACATCATACATCATAGTATTTACTCTGACTAAAATACAAATATCTCCGTTTTGCAATGGATTGAACAAAGTGCCCATAGAATGAAGTGAAATAAATGTAAATACCTAATGACACCACTTTCATCTCTGTTGGTTTTTGGTCCACTCTCCATACAAATCTGCCCATAGTCCTTTGCACATCTCAGCATTCTCAAGGCATACGCGGTTTCATATAGGTTTTTCTGACACATTCCATTTATAAAATGAGCCGTATACCTAATCTGCCTTTAATAAAAATCACATCTGACTGACGACACGCGTTCGCGTCTAAGCAGGGGCCCATTTCTCAAAAGCTTGTAATACAAGTGGAAGTCTCTTTTTGACACTATTAATTAGATAAGGACTTCCGCTTGTATTACAAGTTACAAGCTTTCGAGAAATGGGCCCCAGGTGCAGTGCCGGATTTAGAAAATTGCCGCCTATAGGCCATTTATATTTTGCCGCCCCTATCCACTGTGCCAATTATAATAATTTGTTAAGAAAATTACGAAAAAGGTCGAAACGTAAAAAAGCTTCGTACATTAGTCGTTTAGGAACACTTGGTGTTTCATTTCACAACCGTGTGTCCGTACCGGAGCGTTCGTGGCAGGAAAGGAAATCCAGCATCCCTAATACCACGAACTACGAAATCCGCAAATTTCGGGCAATGAAGGCGTCATTAGAGTGACGGAGACAAATCCCCGAAATTTACGAACTTCGGTGTTCGCGGTAGCTAGACCAGCTAAAAGTTCGCGTACTGTAAGGCCTTCTCTTACTTTGTATAGTTCGAGAAATATAAATTGAACGTTTATCTTTACTATAATGTAGGTAGAAAGTTACCAATTTATATTTCACGAACTATACAGTACGCGAACTTTTAGCTGGTATGACAGTGGAGGGATGGACGCCTAGCCAACATACAGTGACCGATACAGTGGTAGATTAGAGTTTATGCGATGAGACTGGGGTTGTACTTTGTATGGAAATTAATGATAATATACGACTCTACCCTTGGGTACCACACAAACTCTAGATAGCGGTCCTTAAATTGGGAAAATAAAGAAGTTCTAAAATAAAAAATCAGTCTGTGCATTATTAAACCATTTAATAAATTTCAACTCGGTTTTTATAGTTAGTTAAAATTATTTTTACTACGCTCACTCGCAAACAACAAATCAATCAATGTTGCAATAAAACCAGAAAACATTATTATTTGGCTTTAAAGTTATCTGATAATTAACAATTATAGAAAACAACTTTTAGTCCCATCTTGTAGCCAGGTTTGGTAGCTCATTCATAGCTGGCATCCATATGAGAAAAATATTCCTAATTCGAAGTAGACTACAAAATGGCAATTCTGTAGTCCCATCTTGTAGCCTGGTTTGGTAGCTGGCTTTCAATGAGAAGAATATTCCTGATTCGAAGTAATTCGAACAAAGATTAAACGCCAGCTACTTCCTACGACTTCAGAATTCCCGTTTCATTGCCAGCTTCGAATCAGTAGGCTTAGCACATGATTGGTGCGACAGTATGTCGCCGCGAGATAGATCTCCCGTCCTTTACTAGCTATATTAACAAAAGAGGGACGGATAGTTTATCTCGCGGCGAGATACTGTCGCGCCAATCATGTGCTAAGCATACAGGAATATTTTTCTCATTTAAAAGCCAGCTACCAAACCAGGCTGCAAGACGGGGCTAAATAATTACTATTTTGTAGTCAGCTTCGAATCAGGAATATTTTTCTCATTCGGAAGCCAGCCATGAGCTACCAAACATGACTACAATATGGAACTAAAGCTGGTTTTCTATAATTGTTAATTATAAGATAACTTTAAAGCCAAGTGATATTGACTTGTGGTTTTATTGTAATATTGATTCGGGTCTTAATCGCGTAAAGTTACGTTTATTTTTATCCTGACGTTTCGGGCATGACGTTACAACTAGGGCTCTCGGTCGTGTCCGGGTTTCGTGTACCCGTTTCCGTGTACCCGTTTCTTTGCTACCGGGAAACGGGTTTCTTACCCGTTGGAAACGTTTAATTAGGAACCGTGTAATTAAGACACGGATACCCGAGTACCTGTGTCTGATCCGCCCTCAATGTGTAGTGGCAGTGGCAATCTAAAATATAGGTACGATTTTATATTTGAACAAAGTATTGAACCGCATTTAACCTGCAACAAAGAAAATTTCTAGCTGCTTAATTCGTAAAAAACTGCGAATTTTTCGGTAGGTATTTTTTTGTTTCAGACTTTTTACTAATAAAAACATAGGTTTTTCGAATATTCAATTGTAATGGATCCGCAAGACTCAAGCTTGGAAAAGTTTCTAAGTAGATCCGCGGACCCGCGCTTGGAAACGTTTCTAAGTTGGAAACGTTTCTCGGCGTTTCGTGTCGTTCGGGTTCTTAGTACCGCCGGTGCTAAGGATTCGTGTACACGTGTCTGCGGGTAACACGGATACCGGTAGCCCTAGTTACAACCGTGGTCGCAGGCATACTGGCGAGAAAATGTATCAACACCTTCGCGCGGCGCAGGTTTTTCGAACTACCCGCACTTGGTCTTGATTATTAGCTGTGGTAGTTCCTATATTGCAGAAACCAAACGCACCATGGCGGAAAGGGTCCAACTAATAAATCTGCTGTGGCCGAGCATTTGTTGGAATCCGGACAAAGCCACTGATCAAGCTCCATAACCCGAACGTCCTCTTAACCGAACGTATACATCATAGCCAAAAAGTACGTGAAGCTATTGAAATTAAGAAACATCGGAATTTTTATCAAAATGAGGGGCAAGGAATCTCGTCGTGGAATCCCGTGATTTACAAATGTAAGCATGGTGAAACATCCATTTCAAAGCCATTGGATGTTGTGAGTGTTGTTTGTAGGCTTAGTGACAACCCGAGCCTAGAAGTGAATAATCAAGACCAAGTGCAGTGTAGTTCGAAAAACCAGCGCAGCTCGAAGGTGTTGATACATTTTCTCGCCAGTCTGCCTGCGACCACGGGTGTGATGTCATGCCTGGAACGTCAGGATAAAATTAAAATTAAGTTTACACGACTAAGACCCGTTTGTCATTAAAATATCGAGTGTTAATCGTGAAAGTTTAAATCAATATATTGATTGACTTGTTGTTTGCGAGTGAGCGCAGTAAAAATTAATTGTAATTAACTAAAAACCCAGTTGAAATTGATTAAATGGTTTAATTATGCACAGACTGATTTTTAAATTTTGTTAGAACTTCTTCATTGTTCAAATTCAAGGACCGCTTTCTAGAGTTTGTGTGGTAAAGGTAGAGTCGCATATTGTTATTAATTTTCACACAAAGCACAACCCCAATCTCTTCGTATAAACTGTAATCTACCACTGTCTCAGTCAAAGTACGAGTATGTTTTTTTTTTTGCCGCCAAATCTGCCGCCCCTAAAATCTGCCGCTCTAGGCCATGGCCTACTTGACCTACTGGTAAATCCGGCACTGCCCAGGTGAAGTTGAACCTTACGTAGTTCCGCGAAAGTCCATACTAGGGACATCAAAGAAGCTGCCGGCTGTAGTCTTCAGGCACTGAACAAAGTCTAGCATTTTATTTTTAGCTTTTGTTTAACCTTTTCAACGCCAAGAACCACTAAAGTGGCCGTATGTCGTCCTGCCTACCACGCTAGCAGCCACTAAAGTGGTCATCGAGTATGATGTCAAAACAACTGTCTTGCTGACAGATAGGTTTATTTTCGTTGTTCATTAGTAGAGATACAGGCGTGTATGTCACAATTTGATGCGAGAGGGAAAGCGTCGAAAAGTTTAACCACTCACTTGCTTTGATTTTTGCGATAGCCTCTATGTCTATGTAAAATAAGTGTGATGACATGTAACAAAAGCTACATGAAGCAAGTGCAACTGCTGAAAGTAAAAATAAATGTCACAGTGAATTTGCGCTAGTCAATCGTAGGTAAATAGTTCAAAACAAATGAATAATCAACGATCAGTCATCTCTGTGCCGCCTCATAACTGACGGGAATAACAACCCTGCCAGAAAACCCTGCCGGAAAACCGTACTTTAACTAGTCCTATCGCATACGCAACCTACGCACATCTATAATCTGCGTACATAACTGTGCAGTAAATCAATTGCAACCCTAAGACACACGGGAACTATATCAAAGTGACGTCATAAATCAGATCGTGAGAAAATAAATCCTTTATTACTTGTAATTTTGACATAGAGTAGTAGCTTAGAGTTCCAACTGGTTGAATGTACTTTGCCGCTGAATATATTAATTAAAACACATTAATTTTGCTTCCAGAGTCAAATTACTGAACTCAAATCATCACACGCAAGCCTGAACGGGCGACCAACACTGCTAGATCCAGCAGTCAATGTACTTATTTTAAGACTAAAACAAGAATTAACGTCTACTAAAACTCGACTAGAAGAGACACAAAATGAACTGGCGGCGTGGAAGTTCACGCCAGACTCGAATACAGGGAAGAAGCTGATGGCGAAGTGTAGACTTTTACATCAGGAGAACGAAGATTTAGGTCGGATGACTTCGAGCGGTCGAATAGCGAAGTTGGAGGGTGATTTAGCGCTGCAAAAAAGTTTAAGTGAAGAAGTGAAAAAGTCACAATCAGGTGAGAATATTTCTGACAGTCATATTAAAGACAAAAGGGACATAATCCTTCGTATGCCTCGATCTGATCAAGTCATTCACACTATAAACTATAAACTGCTAGGTTATTCATTGATTATATTTTTTAAAGTGCAAGTGCAAAAATAAGTATCGAAAGAATCCGCTCATAAATATGTATGATACGACGTTCTCATTACACAGAATTAGAGTGCACTGGGACATATTTTTGAACATTTTTGTATACACCTTATTTTGTCTTTGACTGTACGCAACATTGGCATCCTTAAGTTTAACGTTAAAATATGAATAGTATGGAATCTACATTGTATACATATATACTACACATTATCAATCATCGTAGTGGGAAATCTTGATTTTATTATGAAGTTATAAATAAAATAAACAAAGTAGACTTTAATTTTACTGAATATAACAAAACTGACTTCATTTGAAGGTATGTAGGCTACCACATTTCGACTATTACTGCAGAATAGAGTCGAATACCCTAACTTAGCAAATAGCAAGCCGCTACAAAGCACAAACGAACGCGCTACGAGTAAGGGACAAAGAATTGAACGATAGTGGCTTACTAAGTCAGGAGACGTTTATAAAAAAGGGGAAAACTCTTATCATGAAACATCTGTTTCAATGCCCATTTTGCATTTCTTAATTTGTTTCCCTAACACAACCAATATGAAACTTTCAGAACTGGACGATTTCATCCAAGAGCTAGACGAGGACGTAGAAGGCATGCAGAGTACAGTACTATACCTGCAGCAGGAACTCCGAGCGGCGCGGGCTGAAGGAGCGGTGAACGGCGACAAGCGATCCTACAGCCCGCACGACCACACACCCGCGAAACGCCGTCGGGCCTCAGTACTCTCACTAGACTATAACGAGGAAGAGGAACCGCTCATGCCCAACGGCGACGCCGACTAACCCCAGTCTCCCCTTCACCCGGACATACCCCGACCAGAGGGTCGGTCCACCCTCGCGGCGAACGCTTAGTGTAAAACGTTAGTGTTAGACGCTCCGTGTCGACCGCTCGGACTAAAACGTGGATAGTGAATCGATTTTTGACATATGAATTTTAAACAGACTCGGTTGACAATTTTATAATTTATTATG
>JALPQI010016593.1:0-34754 GCA_025490895.1 Thaumatotibia leucotreta
CAATACGTAAGGAAGGACGCAAGTAGGAGGTAAACGCTACGCTGGCATAGCGTGCTGTTTATGGGTTCTTTTTTGTTTTTTAACCATATTTAGTTTCAAAACTGTACAATTTATATCATCACCATCATCATCATCATGTCAGCCGAAAGACGTCCACTGCTGAACAATTGAACATAGGCCTCCCCCAAAGATTGCCACAATGACAGGTCCTGTGCCACCCGCATCCAGCGCACTACATAGATTAAATCAACAACAATTTATATACATAGATTAAATCGAAGTAATTTACTTAACCTAACCTGTATCTAAGATTGGCCCTTGTGGCATTGTACCGAGCATGCTGGCGGTATTTCCTCGCTGTATCGCAATACTGATGCATTATGCGAGGAAGTCGCCAGCTCTTTGGTATTTAGTTACTTTTGTTAGTCTTTTTTGTTTGTGTATATTTCTTAGGTAACTCATTGAGGCATCATGAATTTCGTTAATATATGCTGCTTTCAATGTTGCGCACCATGCATTTTTAAGCCAATAAGAGATCTTTAAGCAGGAATAGTAAATTTCTAAAGGTTCATTCAGAGTATTCAGACCAAACGAGCATTCGCTATTCTATCCCCCACTCTACGAAATCAACGAATCACGTTTTGTGTGACGATCGAATTTCGTAGAGAAGGGGGTTAGGATAGCGAATGCTCGTTTGGTCTGAATGCATTTTAACTAAAACGTTTGCAGAACAAATAACTAAAATAGAAGCTACGAGTATAATTGTTGGCAGATACTTAGATGTTGACTTGCAAATGAAAATGGCGCGAGAGCAATTCGCAGAACGCTAATTATTGTGAAACTCGGATCGGAAGCGATGTAATGACTGTCGTAGCTTTATGGAGGATGGCTTAATAACTACCAGTGAAGATGTCTTCCCACCTAGTGACATAGTTAATAGATCAGCAGGCCTAGACAAAAACCCATTCTGCAATCGTATACGACAAGCGATAAGTAATAAATGTATGAGAGTGACAGATTCGAACGATAAGTCACGTGATCATTTCCATATAATATTATGGTCACGTGACTTATCGCTTATTTATCGTATACGATTACAGAATGGCATCTTGGCTAGGCTTGCAGATCAGAAAAACACTTGAGAATAATAAAATAGCCTGGATCATCATCATCATTTCAGTCATAAGACCTCTACTGAACATAAATCTCCCCTTTGGATACATGTAAATATTTAAATCCTTACATAGAAAAACCCTGCTGTGTAGTGACAACAATAAGAATACATTTGTCACCACCCCAACTCCTCCTGCGGCTGTCGTAAGAGTCGACTAAGGGATTGAAGTGTCACTGACCATTATTTGATAAAAGATTGATGATGGGCAGCAGCGTCATCATAGTGGACACATTACATTACTGCGATCGCCAATCCGCTTGCCCAGCGTGGCGATTATGGGCATTTACCTCCTAATACGTCTATACGCATAGTCAATAGGAGAGGCCTACGTCCAGCAGTGGACTATCATAGGCTGATGATGATGATGATAGAAAAAACAGGACCAAGACACATATTTGTGATAAACACAATCCTCGCTTGGTTTCGAACCCGGAACCTTCAGCTTCGTAAGCAGGGTCACTACCAACTAGGCTACTAAGCCTGACCTGGAAGAGTCAGCTCTTGATCAACGTTAGTGGATCACAAGTATTAATGCTTACGTGACAGACGTGCGACATATACGTAATTAACTATCAACTAGTACGAGGGCTGATCTGAAAGTTTTTAGAGAATTTATGAAATTGTGAGGGCTTTCAATTTCAAGATTTCACTGATATTTTACAACTCTCGGAACTGTTTTGTTAAACGATTTTTTTAATTTGATAATGTTGAAGCCTAACTGGAATTTTAAAAACAGCGAAATCGATATTTCGAAATTCCGGAATTCCGGATTGCAAGCCCTACCTATCCTTAATATCTGCTGATGTAGAGAAAATACCAAAAACCGCTGTGAATCAAAACAATTGAATATCGAATTGGGGTTCGATAAAATCGTTTTAATTTCATCGCAAAGAAATACCTCCCCGATAACATCATATAGGTATCGGCTTTTTGCCAGATACTTTGATTGATTGCACCATAGTGCAGTGACCTCTGTAACGGGCTTCGGCGCCGGCGCAACATTTATGCGTTTATGTCCACAGTTCATTTTAATGCCCAATTAGAAGCAAGCTTGTGCCGGGCATTTTTAATTTTTTATAAGTGTCAAATTCTGCATTGGATTGTTTGGAATGCTGAGTTTGCCGAGGTTGTTCACCCATATATTACGATGTTTACAATAACAATGGGTTTATTTAGTGATTTTTATTCTCTAGTAATAAATACCTGTGTCCTTTTTTTAAGTTTTGTATTTGGAACTTTTAATATGATTTTCACTCGGAATCGCGAGCTCTTTCGATCTTAATATCTCCTTTTATTATTTCAAGGTTTTTTCCACTCCGTCACCATATTTTCATACATTTTGCATATCGGTAACGGAATGGAAAATTCGATAATATATGTATATTTTAGGACAAATTTTGTCTCCTATTAGGATCGAAAGAGCTCACGATTCTGAGTAGAAAATACCTATGTTACAAAAAAGTGGGAGGGTATTCACTTTATAGCTCGGTTGCCCTGAAAACCAGCGTCGTGTCATCTGACACGAAACATGCTGAGTGGCATACTTTTTGGTGTTCAAATCCTTACTGTTTATACTTGTATTAATTGTTCTGTGTTGTATGGCACCAAAAAACCATTCTTATTCTTATTCTAATAAAAAAATATATCAAAATTCTTGCTGTATTACGGATAGAACCTTAAATTACTTAAACTATGTTCCGATTACAAGATGACAATTGCCTTCCTTAGTTCGATATGCGGTTTGCAATCTGCATCGGCGCGCATGATAAAGGCTTTATTTTACACAAAGCTTGGTTTCTTTATACTCCTAGCTAAATAAAGCTCCTTTCATCACCATACAATATAATTACCACTCAAGTACACTCAAGCTCTTTCAGTTTCACTAGAACTGATGACGCGACCTGACTTGCTGGTACAGTCATCGCCAATTAAAAAGTTCAATACATTGGCAATCACGTATTATAAAAGGCGTGATAAAGCTCCGGTCACATGTTACTGAAAAATACGACGTTATCACATGTAAAGTCAGAACTTTTAACATTCTAATGTTTTATTAAAGTCCTGTTAATATTGTTCCAACATGAGATACGACAGTTTCTATTGTTTCTATGGCAATCTTTGGGGGAGGCCTATGATCTATGATCAGCAGTGGACGTCTTTCGGCTGATATGATGATGATGATGATGATCCTAAGGACGACTGCAAATAGGTATACAAAATATTTTAGCGACCACTGTCAGTAAAAAAAACAGCAAATTCAAATTTTCTATAGGAAGCCAACTGATCGCGCCAATATTTTTTAAAATTGCCGCCTTTTTCTTCTGACAGAGGTTGCTAGACAGACTATACACGTATTTATATACATAGCACGTTAGTGCGTCGGTAGCGTATATTGCTTCAAATCGTCATTTCATTAATGATAACATTTTTACGAATAATAAACCAAGTACCATAGTTATGCAGAAAGCGACCAACTTCGATTTTTTGACAATGCAGAAAGCAACCAAACTGCTTATGTTAAAGCTTAAGTCAGATTAACGAAAAATAGTAGTTGGTCGCTTTCTGTATAACTATGGTCGATAGTTGACTGTGTATCGCTTCTAGTGACGAGCCAGCCTTACCATCGCCTTAGTCTATTCATACAAACTAGTACCAGTTTGTATGAGTTGTATGAATGATACGGAGCCCCCTGGAGCGGACACGCCTCCTATTATTAAATCCCTCGTCAAGACGGGCATTCCTCAAGGTGCTAAAGGCCATTTTTATGGGAAATCGGCCTTTTTTATGTGCAATGGATTGTTCTATGTGGGTCTTCTTAACACTTCCAATTTGACGTAATTTGTTTCGGGTAATTTTATTACTTAATGGTTGGGTGAAGCTCAAAGAAGGTTTATTGTTGTTGTTTATTGTATCACCACTTGGCCATTGGCCACTAAGATTTTCCTTTATTTAAATGAAATTCAATTTTGACACATAGGTACGTGCATATACTCGTATTGATTTAAACTTTCACGATTACCACTCATATTTTAAAGACAAACGGGTCTTAAATAATCGCGTAAACTTACGTTTAGTTATATCCTGACGTTTCGGGCATGACGTTCATCAATGTATGTAAATTTTGAGACAAAATTATTCTTTTTTTAGGATCTGACGATTAGAAATCATGTGTGTAAAATTACATGTATTAAAAAAATGGCCCATCTACGCTCTACTTACTTGCTAGGCTTTGATGCATCCTCAGTTTCATAAACTATCAATTTAGTAGGTAGGTAATTAACTTCTAAATTAAGATATCATACGCATACATACATATAACTATCATCATCATATCAGCCGAAAGACGTCCACTGCTGAACATAGGCCTCCCCCAAAAATTGCCACAATGACCGGTCCTGCGCCACCCGCATCCAGCGGACTCCTGCGACCTTCACCAGGTCATCAGTCCACCTTGTGGGGGCCTACCCACACTACACCTTCCGGTACGTGGCCGCCACTCGAGAACGTTCCGCCCCAACGGCCATCGGTTCTACGCGCAATGTGCCCAGCCCACTGCCACTTCAGTTTAGCGATAACTATAAGTACATATAACTACAAGAAAAACACAAATCAAATTGTTCGATTAAAATAAATTTTGTCTCAAAACTTGACGTTAGTAAGCTATGTTTAGAATTTCTGTTCCCAAAAGTGCCAAGTCCCTCATTACAAGATGTAATTGAGTATCATGTAAGCTCAGGGTACGGATCGTGAAGAGCACATGAGTCACCCGTCTCCTGTCACGGCGCTGTATCTGTATCAACTCTTGCGCAGCTGCGCTCTACACGGCACCGCGTCGCTGTTCGCCCCTTTTATGGTCAGCGGGAGAATCGGCTGCAGAATATGGAGACATAAGCGTTCGTAGGAGATGGACAAAAATCCCAAGAGGTGACAACTCAAATAGTTTTTTATTTATTAAATATTTTTGAGTTGTATTTTTAAGTAGTACAAAGAATAATACCGAAGTTTACCACCGCCGGAGGTGGGGTTTGTACCCACGTCCTTAGCTTTCCGCTAAGCTGGAGTAGCCGACTGGTTTAGCCTAAACCGTTTAGGCATCAGCCGCGAAAGCCAAGCACGTGGGTTCAAATCGCACCTCCGGCATTGGTAAACATCGGTATGTCTTGTTTTGGTATATGAATGAATAGAATTGTTTATTTGGTAAAGTTGACTGAATCTTCTGTAAAAATCGCATCAAAATGGTTGCCACTCAGAGCAAAAGCAAAAAGCATAAAAAGCAAAAGTATTTCAAATAATAGAGTCAAGTGCACCAAATCGAAAGAAATATATCTTACTAGTCTTACTACCTACTTGTCATTTTGACGTGGTTCAATTGGTTGATTGTAGGGAAAGTAGGTACAGTCACGTCTAATAATATGTATACATTTCGGAACGTATGTCAAAGGCATGAGGATCAAAATCGTATACATATTATTAGAGCCGACCGTACACTGTACATATGTATTGAACAATCTTTTCCCTTCACATTTTCACGTCCGAATTTATCTTTAAGTCTCAGATAGGTCAGTGCATTGGATACTGACGTTCATTGGATAGCAATATGAATTCGGGCGTTTCCGTGAAAAGCCGAAGGGCTAGGGTTATGCACTACAGCATTCCATGAAAACGTCACGTTCGGACACAGTCATTTCAATGCTTTTGAGAAATAAAATGAGGTAACCGAGTATGGTCATAATAATCAGTATCATTACATAGTATAAAATAAAGTCACTTTTTCTGTCCCTATGTCCCTTGGTACGCTTAAATCTTTAAAACTACGCAACGGATTTTGATGAGATTTTTTTTATAGGTAGAGTAATTCAAGAGGAAGGTTTTTATGTATTGTATAGTACCCGTGCGCAGCCGGGGCGGGTCGTTACTGTCGCTAGTATAATATAAAGGCTTTAAGGTTGACAGTGTTTCTTACCAGCCAACATATTTTATTAGGGTAGCTACCATAGCGTCACGTACGGACAAAAAGAAGACGTTTTCATGGAATGCTCCTACATCTGTCTCAAATTCTTTTCTTCAGGGTTAAAAGAGGAGCAAACCTCGAGATCCGAGGGCATCGGCCCGAGATCACGAGGTTTTTTACACGTATTTCGTTAAGTGCCACATATAGCTATTACTATACCCATTACGTGCGTGTGATGTAATAGTTTTATTGGATCTATATAAGCCGATACTGCTCTAATTTGAATATCGATATCGTGTGAACGCTCCAATCGCTCCATAGGGGGCGTTGATCGTTTTAGAGTTGATCTTTTTTTACCGAATCATTGTTTTCATTTGGTAACATTGCAATCGGTATTGGATCGTAAAATAAATGCGTCTATACGTATTCGTAATAGATGAAGCCACGGGCTGATGATGGTATGTGTGCGGTGTGCGGTGCGCATTTATAATACTTAAAAATCTATTGCAAATAATACAAAACCTATGTCCGTCCGCGTTACATACACAACAGCAGCTTTGGCAAGAACTTCTTAAAACTAGTTCAACGGTTGACGATACGTATGTAATGTAAATTCCCTGGAGTTGAAAGCGTCCATAGGTATGTAGCTGGCCCACTACCGCCAACACCGAATTTCGGGGATTTTTCTTTGTCACTCGAACGAAGGCGTTATTAGAGTGACAGAGAAAAATTCTCCAAATTTCAGTGTTCGCGGTAGGGCCGCTGCTGTGGTATGCAGCTACTGTAGCCTATGGACGTTGTGGTGTAGAGAATACGTTTCGTTTCGTTACTACTTCAGCTCCGATTCAAACCGAGCGTATCTTTGTTTTTTTCATAACATTAATGTCTTCACAAAGGCCATTCATTCGTATAAATATGTATTTGATAAAAGATTCTAATTTGTTGTAACTACCTTCACCTTTCGAAGCATCCGACAAGAAACCAATTAAGTAGAAAAAGTCTCTCTAATAAAACGTCAATTCCGCATTTCACAATACATTCGTTGATTCATTAATTCGACATTGGACGTAGTTATGCAAAAGGGAACCAATCCACAATAATTTTTCATTTTTTAACACCTTAAATCGAAACTAACAAGTAAATCTTTAAAATGACAAATCGTTTGGATTGGTTCCTTATTGCATAAGTACGTCAATTTTTTTTCGAATAAGCTCTTTTATAATATCAAAAGGATCGTAAGATACAAGTCGCTACAGTCGATTTCCTAAATTATTTCTTCGATATGTAAACCTTATTGACATAGGCACTTACGCAGCATTAAGAACGGATGAAGAATGCGTATAAAAAGAGTTGGTACTTTGTACGTTTAACAGTTTATCTGTCTATCAATCAATCAGTGTTCGCTAACGTTTACGACTTCATTTCGTTTTCCGTGGCTGCTTGTATGTTAGCTCGTTAGTAAGACGTCGGTGGCGAGCATTTTGAACTGATTGCATAAGTAAAATCTCTAGATGTAAGTTTTTTTAATACTTAATAAAGTGTATTAGTCGGGTTACAACCAAAACTCATTAAGAAACTCGTAGAGTACTTGGTTAAATACATGCAAGCTATCAAATGTATAATTATCATTAGGTATTAGAATCTAAAGAAAATGTAAACAAATACTTATGGCTGACTTTCCACAGCATTTGACGTCTTTGACACATTATCGTGAAACACGTCCGCAGATACAGTTTTACGTTGATACTTATAAAAATCATTAATCTTAACTAAAATGTAAGTGAACTAAACTTTTAAGATTTTAAGTTTATAATAAAACCAAGATTGTGTTCTCAAAGTGCGTAAAGGTACGTTCAAACCAAAAAAGCATTCGCTGTTCTATCCCCCTACTCTACGAAATTCGATCGTTACACGAAACGTGATTCGTTGATTTCGTAGAGTGGGGGATAGCGAATGCTCTTTTGGTCTGCACGCACCTTAATGTTCAAATTCAAACTGGCATTCATACAAATACTGAAATATACTCCGGGACCAAGAGTGTAATGCCGTAGGTATTATTAATATTATTATATTAATTGATACACTAGCAGCTATTTGCTGATACGTGTATATCACTGCACTTGTTTTTTTAATGAAAGTTTTTTAAAATAATTGTCAAGTCTGTTTTTAAAACTGTTCACAGAAGGGGCACATATCACTGTATACTACATGTAACTACTTGAAACGTAGGAGGATTCATATTGATATGCGATTAAGTCCCGCTCCAGTAAAAACCGTGGATATTTAAATCCGTATAGTGACGAATACAAGTTAGGTAACAGGGACATACCCTCTTACGCAATTGATGTTATAATCTTAGTTAACTGTATAAAAGTTTTGTTTCTTGTCATTCATCGTAATCACCCTAAATCGTGAAACATGACATCCAGTTACACCTAAAAGGCGAAGCTTTACGTCTTAAATCGCGTCTTGTTCGCTTAGCATACAATGCTAGTAAAAAGCTAGTTTGCTACCAATTCGTAGCGTTGATTGGCGCGGTTCTAGGGACGCCCAGTATGGACCGCGCTTCCGTGAGCGGCAAAAACTGTGCTCTTACTATGAGCTCTGCAGTGTTACGTATATTCACTAAGGAAACCGCCTTGCTATCAGCGCTGTGTCAGCGCTGCGGCAGCGTCGGGCCTAAAAATGGTATTCACTAATGCACTTTAAACGACACTAGTGCTCGGCGACGAACGCGGCGTGAGCTGGAACTACACTGCGTTGAGAGTTGCCTACAGTTCAACGACGAGCTGTTCTACGTTAGTGAATAACGTTTTCCGCAGCTGCGCTCGACGTCGAAGTGAAGGCTGTCTCGTCGTCGAGCTCGTTGATGAACGCAGCGTCGAATGTGTGAATAAGAGAATAGCATAGCTGTGAGCTTATCACTATTACTATTTAATAGCCTCATGGCAGGATCCCATTGTGATTTCTAAAGAACATATTCGATTGTTTTTAAGCTATAGGTGGCAAACGAACAGACGAATCGCCTGATGGAAAGCAATTAACGTCGTCCATGGACACCCGCAACACCAGAGGCGTCGCAAATGTGTTGCCGGCCTTTAAGGTGGGAGTACGCTCTTTTCTTGATGGTTTGAAGGTGGTAGGCCGGAAACACCGCTTGCGACAGTTTGTTCCAAACTTTAACTGTGCGAGGCAGGTGTATTTTTTCAAATAATGAATGAAAAGCCTGTTTAGTTTGAAGTTACACTCAAAACTTTTCTTTTATGTAAAGTATAGTAAAAACTAAAAAAGAAAAGCTACTATATTTTCATAATCATTAGGTATACATTTCAATAACTCAAACGGAGTATGACGGGCCGGACAGGAACGTTGTAGCGCATGTAAATGTCATATTAGATGGCACACCGCTTGCACACACGCACGCCACTGACACGCGCACGCGCATCCGGTATGGCTTGGCCTAAAGTCCCACGCGTACTCACATATTGGAGCGAGCAAGAGTGATAGAACATTACGCCGTACATGGTAAGACCGCTGAAGAGTCGGGGATGCCGACACAAACTGGATGATAACGGTAAGTATAATACTTAGGGTTTAGATGAAGCAGATACCATAGTTAACGCTATAACCAGTTGCATGGTTTAAATGCTTGTAAAATTGCGACACAAGAAAATAAAGATAAAGACTGGAAAAGCAAGGTTGGGAGTATACATTGGCCCAAAACTAAAATATTCTATACCAATCATTAGTGGATTCTAAATAAAATGTAAGGAAATATAAAAATTTGCATTGTTCCATAATCACATTTAGAACACAATCTTGGTTTAAATACGAACTTAAAATCTTAAACCTTGAGTTCACTATAACCAGTTGCATGGTTTAAATGCTTGTAAAATTGCGACACAAGAAAATAAAGATAAAGACTGGAAAAGCAAGGTTGGGAGTATACATTGGCCCAAAACTAAAATATTCTATACCAATCATTAGTGGATTCTAAATAAAATGTAAGGAAATATAAAAATTTGCATTGTTGGATAATCAAATTTAGAACACAATCTTGGTTTAAATACGAACTTAAAATCTTAAACCTTGAGTTCACATACATTTTTAGTGAAAATATTGATATTTATTAGTATTAACCAGAGATCGGATAAAAGTGCGTCATTGTTCGCAATAATATGGACATGACCCAAAGTTGATTAAATTAATAATTCAACGAACAATTTCAAATTTCAAAGCTTTAAGGTAACTATTTAGAAAGGTTTTCATAGTTACTTGTGTCAAATAGGTAATTTTCTAAAAATTATTAAATGATTAATTATTTGATCAACTTTGGAGTCATGTCCATATTATTGCGAACAATGACGCACATTTGTCCGATCTCTGGTATTAACTAAAAATATACTTATCTGCGAACATGTTTCACGATATGTGTCAAAGACGTCAAATGCTATGGAAAGTCAGTCATATGAGTTTACTTTTTTTTAGATTGGTATACATGTCTTGATTTTCCGCCGATTTCTATTGACAAAAATCGCTTGCCAGACTATTTATGATATTGATTGCTTTGACGATGAAGATGGCAATGGCATACAAGCATACAGCCGACCTGATAGCAAGCATTTGCCATAGCTTATGGTCGCCGGCAACTAAAGAGGACTCACGTTGTCTTTCAAAAGCTTTAAATTTCTTGAAGAATGTTATGCTGAAAACCCTGCAATAAACATACCTTCAGAAAATCTCTCTGTTTTCTAACATCCATTCTTTCCGTCTGGTTTTGGCAGGCAACATTTACAGATTTTACACCTCTCAAGTTTCTCTAATCATGTAGTTTAGATGTATGCTTTGCAGATCCATAAGTAAGAAAATTATAATGCTAGATGGCTAAATGTGTCCATTATACGAATCCGAGAGTTTCTTCAGCATCAACACTCTATTTTAATCTGGTTAATGTTCTGGTTGCAATTACCCAGATTTCTATCCAATTTAGTTGCATTTACACTATCTTTTAAGGGCCGCAGTAACTATTAACTGTGCGTAAACCCTCAGAATAGGATCAGTTACTACAGTTATAGTTCAGCTTTCAACACTGGTAGCTGAGGCTTTTATTACAAAGATATACAAATCAGAATCACCATGTGGTTGAAAAATGGACTTAACCGGTACACCCCGTGGTAGTTATACGAGTATACATTTAATTACACTTTAGTCTACAGTCTTACACCAAAACACTTATGTGGTGAAACAATAATACACTCGTGGTCAATGAATACGGGTCAGGCGGATTTTTTTATAGAAAATACTGGAAACATGCTGATTACAAATATTGAAAATAAATATTTATAATACAAGTGGAACCGTTTTTAACATCAGATTGTATTGGGATTTCCCTGAAGTTTTCACCCGATCCGAAAAACATGGAACTTTATCGTCAGATGACTCCGTAGATATAAAAATAGCAACTCATGGTTAAAAAACTCGTATTACCATACATTTTAGGTGGTTTTCTTAAACGGTTTACATTTTTGTCTATACAAAGCGACCTAACGACAATTTTAAAGTTTTTTAAGGTTTATTTATTAATTTAGGAAAATTCCAATACAACCCAATTTAAAAATAGATTATACTATAAATATTTTAAAAAAATATTTGAAATGTTTGCATTATTTCCTATGAAAAAAACCACCTGACCCGTTTTCATTGCCGGAGTGTGTAAAATCAAACAAACATAACAAAAATCTAGTAGTTGGCTAACCAAAGATTGTGAAATGGGCCTTAATATTATATTTCAGTCATATTTATATCAGGGATGTTTTCTCATGGATGCCATTTTCAGAATTGGAATAAATTAAAATGGGACCAATTGGTAAGTATCGACTGTCGAATAAAAAAAAATCCTCAAAATCCGTTCACCCAGTCGGAAGTTCTGAGGTAACAAACATAAAAAAAAACATACAGTCGAATTGATACGCTCCTCCTTTTTTTGAAGTAGGTTGATAAATAGAAAACAGCGATGACTGTTCTCAATAAAATAATGTTTCAACATTATTTTTTTGTGAAATGTTGCAGTTCATTTGCAGCGGACTGCATCCAATGTTGTTGTATCACTCGGTATCGAGTTACCAGTTCTATAAAATAGGGCACATAATAATATACTAAGAAGTTTACTAGCTCTATAAAATCGCAGTTAAACTGAAATGAGGAACGGGCAGATCGAGCTGTAACTTTCGGCGTAAACAAAGCCGATTCAGGTCACTCGACCAGTGTTGCCAGACGGCGAAACGCAAAAAACGGAAAACCGTCGGAAAAAAAAGGACGCAGATAAAATTTAGGCCTTAGACCAATGTCGTGGCCAGGACATTTGGTCTCCAAGCTCTTATAAAGAAGATAGGTGTTTGCAAAGCGAGCCGTGTGCTTGTTTGCATGGTAACCTAATTGCTACTCGATCCGGCCGACAATCCCGCCGAGTGTCGTCACCAGCTGACAGCCGCTTGCGCACGGAAATGGGTCGAGCGGTTTCGGGAACCCGCCCCAGTTCGGGCCTGGCGTCATTCTTACATATATACAACGGGATGAGATTTTCTAATTAGAAGTCTATTTTTAAGCATGACTTGCCTGTAAAACGTGTTAGTTATAGAATAATTAATACTTAACGTAATAGTTGGGTGAAAATCTACCCTTCCCTCTTTTATTAACATAGTTAGTAAACGACGGGAAATCTATCTCGCGGAGATATGTCGCACCAAACGCGTGCAAAGCCTAAACGAATTTCGATGAATCACGAATCATCATAGAGTGGGGGATAGAATGAGCGAATGCTCGTTTGGTCTAAATGCACCTTAAAGTATCATGCACAAAGGAATATTGTAGGGAAGCTCATATATTTTTTATCGACTGCACACAGTAAAAACTTTAAGAATAGGTATTTCATTAAAACAATGTATAATAACGAGCAGTTCAGATACAATTCGATAAACTTAACTTTTTGGCACATTCAGCCGCAAGGTTCAAACGCAGGAATTAAAAAGCAAAGAAATGAAGATTGACTTCGATTTATTTGCCGTTTGGTGGCAAATTGAGCCATTTAATGGTTCAATCCGCCCCGCGTCTTCACGTTACGTTTGCGAGATGCGCAGGCGCTTCTCGGAAGCTATATCGAATGAGATTCATGACTGTAAGTGTATGAAGGTGCGGTTAAACTAAAAGATCATTCGCTGTTCTAACCTCCCACTCTACGAAATTCGATTGGTACACAAAACGTGATTGGTTGATTTCTTAGAACAGGCGCTAGAACAGCGAATGCTCTTTTGGTTTAAACGCACCTTGACATGAGTGGCGAACGTTGAGCGGCTAAAGGTGCGTGCAAACTAAAAGAGCATTCGCTGTTCTAACCTCCCACTCTACGAAATTCGATCGGTACACAGAACGTGATTGGTTGATTTCGTAGAACGGGCGCTAGAACAGCGAATGCTCTTTCGGTTTAAACGCACCTTAAGTTAGGAGACGTTTATAAATAATAGTTTATTTTTAATATCAACATACTTTTAATCTTTAACATAATTAACATACTTTTTTCACACTTGCTTTCTAAGCGCGCCATTGCTTGCAAGCATCGCGGGAGTACTAGAAAAGTGAAATAACTTTTCAAAAAAACTATTTTGTGTTATAACTATTTTTTTTGTTCGCAAGTGTGATGAAAAACATTGTATGCATCACGGTTGGTAAGCGGAATACTAACACGTGAAATGAAAAGCTTTCTCTTCTAGCTCTTCTAACACTCTCGTTAATAATACCGTAGGTACTTGCCTCCCTAGATGCACAATGTACTATTTCATCACACCTGTTCTGTAAGTGCGTCAATTTGTGCAGGCGATGCGGACCATATAGGTGAATTATTATGGCTTAGGACAATAGTGTTCCTACAAAATTTAAATGTGTGTGCCACCGGCGATACAGGAATTATGAATTCGTGTGAAATAAAGCCCACCCCTTTATATTTGTTCACAGTTTCTTATTTACCGCCCTTACACATTATATATATTTGCTATATAGTGCTATTATATATTTTATACATTTAATAGCTTTTCTCACACAGTCTATGGCATTAAATCATTTATCTCCGAGTCAGCGCATGGCAGCAACCGTCAAACGGACGCGTTTTTGCGCTCAACCAATATGGTCGCAAATGACTGGATTTATTAAATAAACTATTACTCAAAGGGCTGTTTTTTCTTCTAAATTCGACTTTAAGATTTACAGCGTAGGTTGACTGGATTTTAATGCGAGATAAGCTTTTAAAACTGAAATCACATGTCTTCGCCAAGTGCGAGAGTGATTGAAAGAGGGTACGATGGTATCGGGCTTCCTTGATCGCCCGATGTATCACTACATAGTATAAAATAAAGTCACTTTTTCTGTCCCTATGTCCCTTTGTACGCTTAAATCTTTAAAACTACGCGACGGATTTTGATGAGATTTTTTTTTAATAGGCAGAGTAATTCAAGAGGAAGGTTTTTATGTAGGAATAGTACCCGTGCGAAGCCGGGGCGGGACGCTAGTTAACATTAATGGTGAACTACATCGTTATTTATAAATGGTATTACAAAAATAACGGCAAAAAATGCTGGACGTAGACCTCTCCTAATACCTATACAAGTAAGGATCGTATAGGGGGTAATGCGTATAATCGCCACGCTGGGCAAGCGGGTTGGCGATCGCAGACGTGTGTCCGCTACATGAATAGGAAAGACATGTCCAGCCATTGCTGCTAGTTCAGTCCATTGACTGAACTAGTCTGTTGATGTGATATCTTGGCAAGTAACGCTCTCCCTCTCCTATACATATTTATTCTAGTTATCGTTATCAACGTGCGGGTTTGGTGGCAAAGTATGGTCGACCGAAAAATCAAATACACAGGTATTATCAATTACTAAAATTTCAGAAATCATAGTAATTTTAATCGAACGAGTAAACAACTAAAATATATTAAACAGATTCGGCTGTCAAATGTTCACGTCAAATTGAAAAATCCATTATACAGGTGGTCCAAACCTTGACGTCAAAAAATTTTTTTTAGATTCTTCACGTCATGAGCTATCAGAATATACCCCATGTATGTTAGCCGATTTTTTGTAGTTTTCAAGTTATGAATTTTTGAAAATTTTTTTTTGAGAAATTCTGGAATGAAGAAATTTATTAATAAAAAAACTGTGGGGTTTTTTAACTAGTTTCTTTTTGTAAAAGCTTTACTACAAATAGAGCATTTAGTGACAAAAAATTAGCGTCCGTACTTTGATACAAGTAGGATAAAAAATAGCAAATTCAAAATTTTACGCTAACAATATGCATCAAAATAGCATTAATGTACGTAAATAAAAAAAAATAAAACGTATCCCAAGGATTTTTGGTAAAGACTCCCCTAGACCTTAAACCTTCGTAAAAGTAAAAAAAAAGTGATACTTAATAATGAGGATTTTTCGGAGTAGTCGGTCAAATATACTTAAAAAAAACTTCTAAATTTTTAATTTAAAAATAAAGTGAAATTTCGTCTGTTTTGTTGTTCTTATCAATAAACAAACACAGAAAATACCATGAAAACTCAATTTGTGTAGTTATTCAAGTCATTTTTTACTACTTTAAAATTTTAAGCTTTTTTAAATTTATTTGACCGACTACTCCGAAAAAACCTCATTATTAAGTATCACTTTTTTTTTGCTTTTACGAAGGTTTAAGGTACAGGTACTAGGGCAGTCTTTACATTACCAAAAATCCTTGGAATATGTTTTATTTTTTTTTATTTACGTACATTAATGCTATTTTGATGCATTTTTAACGTAAAATTTTGAATTTGGTATTCTTTATCCTACTTGTATCAAAGTGAGGACGCTAATTTTATTGTCAGTAAATGCTTTATTTGTAGTAATACTTTTACAAAAAGAAAATTTTAAAAAAACCCAATAGTTTTTTTTATCAAAAAATTTCTTCATTCCAGAATTTCTCAAAAAAAAAAAATTCAAAAATTCATAACTCGAAAACTACAAAAAATCGGCTAACATACATGGGGTATATTCTGATAGCCCATGACGTAGGGAACCTAAAAAAAAATTTTTGACGTCAAGGTTTGGACCACCCTGTACATATAACACTGATCTTAATCCACTTGAATATTCATTTTACTTAAAATGAAGACTTCGCAAAATGACATTTAAGGTACTATTTTGTGTCATAAATTAATGACATTGGATTTTTTCTTTTTTAAAGTAGTATATAGTTTGTATGTATCCTAAGGAGAGTACTATTTTTACTGAGAGTACGAGTAATAGCATTTTGACATTTGTTACTTTTTCTGTCAACCATAGCCATTGCCACGGAAAGTGCACGTTGATAAAGATCACTATATTACGTACAATAGTACTTTGCGTGTCACGAAAATACTTGTCAAGCTATATGTAACTAAAGGAAAACAGCAAAGGGTCCGACCTAATGAGTTTGCAGGATATCTATATTACGAAGATTGCATAGCAAAACGAGATTTTAAAATGTATCGTACAGGATCCAGGTTTTCTGGTTAAACCGGTAACGTATAATGAAATGTAACAAAACCGAATCAATGAATCCACTAGTGACGCAGACAAAAGAACCAAGGGCAGATAACTAGTCAGATTGTACCCTACTTCATTGTTTCAGACAAAACGACTTACAAACATGACGGTTTGACGGGACGTAGGTAAGTCATTATCAGAATGTCAATTATGTAAATACTCCTTAGGGACATACGGCATTTTGATGTTATAGGTATAATGTGAGCAGTTAGAGATCACCACCGATAGACGAGGTACGTACGCTTTGAGAAGCATTTGAAGCTGCTGGGTCACCATTATTTAGATAGTGTTACGTTCGTTCGTTGCCGACTGGTGACGATAACGATCAACAATACATTTGTTTGTCAGCACCCTAACTCTTCCCGTGGGTGGCGTAAGAGTTAGGCGGCTAAGGGATTGAGGAGTCACTGACCATTTATTTATGGAAGATTATACCCATTATTGTGCGTTGAGACCACGCAAAATAGGCACGTTTGATGTCGAGTTGCGGAAAAAAATGGCCAGGATACAGGATACAATATCGAAGATTGATGAATTGATGATGAGCAGTAGCATCATGAATCATAGTGGAGTGTGGACACTTTACTGCGATCGCCAACCCGCTTGCCCAGCTTGGCGATTATGGGCATTTACCTCCTAATGCGTCCATAGTTACATACACATAGGCTAAAGAGCCAGCAGTGGAATTATATAGGCTCATGATGTGATATTCGATCGAAGTTTCAACTACAATGCAGTACCTACCTTAGGTACGTATCATCCAGTCGCATCTACTAAAAGGGCCATTGTTAGTCCGAAAAACAAAAGTTGTCCACTCGGTGGTCAAAAGTTAAGAGCTTTTATAAATCTATGTTACGATTTTGCATAGGGCTATAGACCGGGGAACCTAGTTGTACCGTCAATTGTTTTATCCCAAAATTAGCACAGGAATTCTTTAACTTTAGGCATGTCCACCGAAAAGACGATAAGCTAAATTTGGCAATGACCCAAAACAGTTATAGTTTAACCCAAAAAAATATCCTATATGTTTATAAATAATAAACAGTAATTTCTCGATGTGTCTTAAATGGGTATATGAGGACTACCCTTACATGCTTTGTCTAGCAGTGAATGCTCTGTAAAAATATACCAGTATTGTACGGATAGCAAAAACCCGCGCATGCTTCCTGCGATCGATTTGCAGACTCGTTTTAAACGATCATCGGTTAGGTAATGATGAGCTTGATTGGGCTGCATGTACAACTATGTGTATTTGTGTAAGCTCTATAACAGCAGAAATGTGTAAAGGAAACCGTATTTATTTTAAAGATGGCGGCTCCTTGTGGCCTGGCTAGGGTTGCCAGACGTACTGTAATATAAAGTATTGTACCTTCGTATAATCAATATAAATAAATATCTTGGGACATCTTACACAAATCGACCTAATCCCACGGTAAGCTCAATTAAGGCTTGTGATGAGGGTACCAGGCGACGATATACATATACTTGTATAATAGATAGATACATATAGATACTTAAATACATAGACAGCCATGACCAAGGAACAAATATTTGTGATAAATAAATACACAAATAATGCCCTCGCCGGGATTCGAACCCAGAACCTCCAGCTTCGTAGGCAGGGTCACTAGGCTACGGAGGCTGACAAAAAACATATAAATAAATAAATAATAAATAAATATTTTTGGACATATTTACACAAATCGACCTAGTCCCACGGTAAGCTCAATTAAAGCTTGTGATGTGGGTACCAGGCGACGATATATATCGCATAGAGATACTTAAATACATAGACAGACATGACCAAGGAACAAATATTTGTGAAATATAAATACACAAATAAATGCCCTCGCCGGGATTCGAACCCGGAACCTCCAGCTTCGTAGGCAGGGTTATATTTATTTATTATTATTTATTTATAGTAGACGGAAATGAATGGAACAACTTTTTTTTTCTTGGATCGGATGTCAGTCTCACAGTAAGTTCATGAATTAACCACCTAAAATTTGGCGTGTGAATAAAAATTACCAAGTATATTGCTTCCTTTATCTTCCACGATTCATCTCTTACCGCATAAGTACAGTAAAAACTTCCGCTTTTGAAGCCTGGATTTCAACCAATGATGGTCATCACGCTCATCGAGTCATCGGCCGTAAAGCCACATTGGCAGGTGCGTTTTAATAATAGCTAGTAAGTCGCAGTCTCAATCCAAATCCCCATAGCGTATAATTATGGAGCTGTTGCGGCTAATTAGTCATCAACATTGATCGGAACTATGAGAGTAGTTAAACTTTAAAAAAACTTGTCAACACAAAAGAGCGTTTTTTTTTCATAGCCAGGCTTTCTTAATTATGCGACATAATTAATATTGATTATCCTGCAAAGCATTAGTAACAAAATAGGAAAATTAAGTAGTCCTTTGGAAATCTGTTTTGATTGTGTAGAAAGTTTTTGAGAATCTTGGTCTTAATCTTAACCTAACGTTAACGTGCGCCGTGTGGTGGCGGCAGTAAGAATACATTTGTCACCACCCCAACTCCTCCTGCGGGTGTCGTAAAAGTCGACTAAGGGATTAAAGTGTCACTGACCATTATTTGATAAAAGATTGATGATGGGCTACAGCGTCATCATAGTGGACACATTACTGCGATCGCCAATCCGCTTGCCAAGCGTGGCGATGTTGGGCATTTACCTCCTAATGCGTCTATATGCATATACACGGTGCCCATGAGGAAGGGGAAAAAATCAACAGCGGATTTCTGACCAAATTTGAAGTTAAAAATGTCATATGAAGTTTTCTGGATTGAGTCTATTTTAAGTGAAAATTTGATTTTTTCCTAAAACCGTTTTAGCCCGTTACTCTGTGATAAACGCATTTTTGGAAACGATTTTGTTACCACGTTGTCTTAGTCTTGTCACACTTAATTGACAGACATAAAATGAACAAAAAAAACTTTAATTACCTAGCAAATGAAAAAAAACGTTTTAAGTGCATTTTTGGCGATAGTTTTACTAAAAAAATCCTTTTTTTTATGTATTGAGGCATTGAAAACATAAAAAAAAACTAAAAAAAAAATTTTTATTTGCAGATTTGACCAAAATTCACTTAACATTTTTTGCTTCTTTTAGTCTCAGGAAATGTCTCAGTATGCAGTTAAAATGTTTCCCTTTCCTCACGGGCACCTTGTATAATAGGAGAGGCTTACGTCCAGCAGAGGACTATCATAAACTGATGATGAACCTAACGTATCCTTTAGTTTTCAAGTCACGGCTACAGATCTTTCTAAGGTTCACAAGACACTGCATCGACTGCATGTTATCAAGACAAGAAGCCCGGAAGAAGCAATAAGAGTGTGAACGCCACGCCCTCGCACTTCGCACTCATCAGCTGCACGACAACCTTAATCGCCCACGTTAAGCACGCTGCACATTGGTATGTCAGTATGTCGCCGCGAGATAGATTTTCCATCTTTTACTAACTATATGAATAAAAGAGGGGTGGATAGTTTATCTCGCGGCAACATACTGTCGCATTAATCATGTGCTAAGCCCGTTGGTAGATCTACCACCTAGGGATCGACGCTAATGGCGCTTTATCTATAATACCAACCGTTTTATCAACCGACACGAAAACGTCACGAAAACTGTCAATCTCTGCTGGCAACTGAGACTGTCAGTAGTGTCAGTGGTAAGCTGTCAAGAAGAACGCGCTCAAACGATGAAGATATCAATTATATTTCGTAAAACGTATGGAGAATTGCTCAACATCGTAAGATTTTGAAACATAGATAGATTTAAGACTAAAAGTGGTAGATACGTAGAATGAAGGCAAATTAGAAGGATCTACCCATAAATTGGTACATCTGACAACACTGGAGGCCACGTGGTAGAGCAATCCTCAAAAGTTTGTACATTTGGATGACATCTTCGATATTGATAACAATTGGTAGGCCGGTAGCTGAGCAAGATCCTCCATGCCACATTACCCAAAATGCTCCATGAAGTTTGTATGGACGTTTCCTTTTTTGTTACCAGATTCCTATACATTTTTGTATTTATTATTGTTATTGGGAGCCTGTAGTGTCCCACTCCTGGGCAAGTACATAGTAATGTGCCATTGTACGATTACATGTACCATTCCATTGCCTTCCACCGAGTCGAGTGTATGTCGTACATAACAATGGCTAGTACAGTCAGCGGTAATTTCTCCACATCCGCGCCATTACGCGCACTGAGGGAGACTCGAAACACGGTGTTTACATTTGTAAAGTGTTGGCTCTCGCATGTTCAACGTTCAACTAAGTTGCCTTAAGATACAGGGTAATCATAAAGTCACTACTTAGTTTAGACTTTATAGCCTAATGGTGCTTCCACATTGGCGCTACAAACTGTTATATACAGGGTGGAACGGAACGACGATCCTTCCGTATACCGACCGAATCTACCTACCATTACAATGAACTTTCAGTATGAGACCAACATACATGAAAAATTTACTTTTCCATATTATTAAAATCGAATCGTGGGATATAAATTTTAACCCCTCACTTTGTATGAGGGGTTAATTTTTTTAAAGATATTTCGATGTTGGTACTGTACTGAAAGTTCATCGTAATGGTTGGTAGACTAAGTCGGTAGCGGGAAGGATCGACGTTTCGTTCCATTCTGTATACGTAACATCATCTTTATCTCTTTGATATTATAATATTCTATAACATTGTCCTTGCTAAATTTCATTTTATATCTTTATATAACAGCAATAACATCAAAATGTGGAAGCACTATTACGAGTAACGTCGAGTCTCGTGTCTTCACCTAGAATACCAACCAATCTTCGCCTAGTGTAAAAAGTTGAAGATTCCGCATTAATTTTAGAGTAGAGTGGACAGAAAATTACTAAATAGCAATTTTGAAAAACATGTACTTTACTACGTGACAGTTTGCTCTAAAAATAGCCGGGAATTTAATCTTTTTACACTAGGCGAAAATAGGTATCCTAGGCGCAGACAGGAGACTCGACGGTAAGTATCGGTATTTTAAATTTATTAAAAACGAGAACAAACCATGTTGCGGTCGTTGAATTGCTGAATGATTTATCGGAATGGTGAGTCTTACCCTCATATTAATAAGGATGAATCTCATAACTGTCAAAAGTTCATTATTAGAAATCGGCAACTATATAAGGTCCTAATTTATTAGATGCAGATATTTTTACAGCTGATAGTACTCGGTCTCTGGACTATATTAAACCGTAAACATTATAGCTTTTACGATGTTTTTTTGGAGAAAACGGAAAAACAAATTTGCTACGTTAAGACACCCTGTTTATGTGATTATTAAATGAAAACTCTTTGAACAGATTCTCGTACTTCTTTTACGTACCTACCACTTAACTAGAACTGTACGCTTAGCACATGATTGGTGCGACATTATGTCGCTGCGAGATAGATTTCCCATCTTTTACTAACTATATTAATAAAAGAGGGATGGATAGTCTATCTCGCAGCGACATATTGTCGCACCAATCATGTGCTAAGCCTACTGGCCACTTTACGTCGATAAATGAAATACTTGATTGTCAATGTCATGTTATTTTCCGTTGGATTGTGTCGTTTGATAACATGACAGACAGTGTTATTGTGACATGTGATAATGTACATGATGATTTTTTTTCGACGAAATTATAATTAATTTTTTTGTTAGTAAAATGAAATCAAAAAAGTTACATGAAAAGATTTCTCAATTTATATTTAAAGTTAATTATTTTAATGAAAAGTATCATGTGTTAAAATATCTGCAACTAATAAATTAGGACCTTATATATTGTGACAAAGATACAAAAATAGCTAAGAAAAATAAAATGTTGTACATGTACATATACCCAATTAGTGCACTATAGTACATTTCTGTCACAACTGTCGCAAGTTATTAAGGTGCATTCAGACCAAAAGAGCATTTGCTGTTCTATCCTCGGGCTCTACGAAATCAACCAATCACGTTTTGTGTAACGATCGAATTTCGTAGAGTGGGGGGTTTGAATAGCGAATGCTCTTTTGGTCTGAACGCACCTTAATAAGATGCTTTACAGCGAATCGCAAAGCCTCAATTTTTAACCGACTTGAAAAAAGGAGGAGGTTCTCAATTAGACTGATTTTTTTTTTTTTTGTTGTATGTATGTTACCCGATATCTCCGAGAATAGTGAACAGATTTTAAAATTTATTTTTGTGATCGAACGTGTATTACTCCGAGATAGTCCCGTTGGCACCAAGTTGCGGTCTGATGATGGGATCTTGGAGAAATCGAGGGATCTCTTCAATTGTTATAGGTACATGTATAGCGCTTTTGGTAATTTTCATTCATTTACAAGAATTTGCATTCAGAAAGTAGGATTTGAGGAAACCAATGATGGAAACAAATCGGGAATCTTGGAGAAACCGGTTGAAGTCGGTTTTTTAAATTTTAAATTTGGTGATTATTATAAAAGAACTTAGGTATGTTTTTTATTTGGAACAACACATTTGAAGGCAGCTTCCACAGACATAAAAAGTCTAGACAATAGTAATCGTCTTTATCTGCTAGCCTGCGCCCGCGCACCCGACACATTACCACGTCGCTCTTTACGAACGTTTCAATTTATTGCCACTATTAGCGAACTGTTAAATAATGAGCGCTTTTCCTATGGAAAATTAGTTATTATGCTTTTTACATAATGATGGTCTAACTACATGTTTATGTGAAAGATGGAGAGTCATTTGAAATGCTGATTTCACAGTAAATGTGGTGATAACAGTATGCCTGTAATAGTGCTCCTCTAGTATTTACTATTAAAAACTCGATTAATTTATTATTCTCTCGATGAGGAGACAATTTGATTTATATTTTATGGTCATTAGTCCTCTAGTATTACACTTAAATATATTCTATTAAATTATCTCCAAACCGCTTGCCCAGCGTGGCAATTATGGGCATTTACCTTTTAATGCGTTTATACTCATAGTCAATAGGAGAGGCCTACGTCCTGCAGTGGACTGAGGGAGGCTGATGACGTACGTAAATTAAGATATTATACACCAAATAAAAAGACCAAAGTGAATCTGATAAAACAGTTAACAAAAAAGTACATATTTTATTGCTTGACAATTGAATTATATAATTTAAATTTTTGAAAGTTCTGTATCCCAGTCTCATGAACGATTAAGAATTATAAAAGATTCCATTATGATTAATTGTATGAAATTAAATCCATTAAAATACAAAATATTAATATCAATCTTGTGTAATTATAAAGTTGTTATAAGGAGTAATTGTCTTTCTGATGTAACCCTTAATCCTGTCCAATTATACGCGGTAATTATCAAACTTCAAAGAATTGAGCTTGATGCGAACATCAAGCGAAAGAATTAGTTTAAATATCATTCCAGGGTGCTTAGCCAAGATGCCAAGCGCCAGCGCTTAGTAGCGTAACGTAGTTTTACCTCTCTGTCACTCTTTCATATTAGTGCGACAAAGACAGTTAGCTGCGATTAACGATGAAGCGCTAGCGATTGGCAACTTGGCTAAGCACCCAGAGATGTTATAATTGGTACACACCGTGCCACAAAGTTTGTGACAAATGTCAGTTGTTGTGGCGTATGGGAAATCATCATCAGCGCGGCAGTTCGCAAGGAATGGCGTCGCATAGTACATCATATTCATATTCATATTTCTTTATTCATAAAATCAAAATTTTACATCATCAGGCAACACAACCTACGTGACGGCCAAAGAAGAAGAAGATGGATAATCATGTAAGTAGTTGTAGATGAACTTGACAGATTTGTATGTGACACTTCCTCGATACATATTCGTACCGTGAGAGAGTCTCCAACGAACTTGTCAAGCTACAGTATAGTAGTTTACGCAACAGTTATATAACGGGTTCTTAAAATCTAGATGTAGTCGAGTTTTGTAATAATAGACCCGAGATTCCCGAGAATGTTAAGAACCAATACTGAACTGTTTGTATACAATATATTTTTTTACGACAGCTATAAATTTAAAATAAATAAAAAACGCGATTTTTAGGGTGAAGACACATTCATCAGCATGCGTACGCATTTTGTCTAGAAAATGTCAGTTTAGTATGGGACCGCGTTCAGCTTTCCGCACGCGTACGCATGCTTACACACGTTTCATACCAAACGGCCAATTTTATTAGACAAAATGCGTACGCATGCTGATAAATGTGTCTTCAACTCTTCACCCTTATTTAGAAGTGCTGGAGTGGAGTTGAAAACGTGATTGTGTAAAACATTCGATGTTCCGTATTTGAATAAAGACGTGCATTTCATACTTGTAATTTGCGTGAATTACATACAGCACAATATCGGTTGCTATTCTCTAAGTTTTTAAATAATTGGTACTTCGATTTTATTAGCTTCAAGCATAAAAATACAAAGTAGTAAATGTCCTCATATTTGAAACCTGAGAAGATGCAGGTATTCAAGCACACGCGTCTGTAACCTGAGACTTTCGTTCAATGTTACATTTTATCTTATTTTTCTAATGCTCGACTTGTGCAAATAATTTTACAACTACTTATGCGTAATAACCATGTAAGAAATAAATGAATGCCATCTGACGCAATGTGCCACCAAGCGGTACGATCAAAAGGATGACGCATACGACACGAATCACAATACATTATCGTGTAGCAAGTTACGTGCGTCAAATGCCGCGCTATGTATTGTCTACATAAACCTGTCTGTTGCTTGGTTCTTAGAAAGCCAGTTAAATGAAAGATTTGTCTTTATTACGCTTTATTAGATGTACAGCAAGAACTTTACTGTGTTAGAGAGCTGTATTGCCATATAATTTTCTTTTAATGTAGCATTCCTACCAAGTCACTTTCTGTTTTATGAATAAGAAGGTAGGTTCTCAGAACTAATTAAAGGTATGTTCGCATATATATTTGTAGAATATATGGTAACATAGCTTTATAAATAAGCCTATTGGATAAACGACAGTGCACACAGGAGTATAACATTCCTCCCCTCTCATGTTCTCTATATTACTCGGCCCATATTAGGAGCCAGTAGTTTTGTTTGTTTGTTTGACGATCTATATTGAGTCGTAAATGATAGTTAGACTGTAGGCGTACCAATTATAAGAATGCTTTGGATTCAAGTTTCTGTATAGTTCAGTTAATCAAAATATCTGCTTTGTTGTGCCGCTGTGACTTACTATAAATTAAGATTTGTTAATAGGTACTTTTACATGTATCATACATACGTTTAGCAGAATTACCATTTTAATAGCTCGGCTACACACATATCGGTGTGTTATCTGGATTTATTTATACATTTTAGCCATTCGCACATCTTTAAAGCACGAAGATTATAGCTATAAGGATACTTAAGTTGGGTTATTTTTAGAATTTCGTAATTTTATGCAAACGATGAGTAGCGAACACATTGCAGTGTGAAATATACTCGCAAATCTACTTAATATAGGTAGCTACTATCGTATCGTAAGGCCGTGGACAATATCTGAAGGTGCATTTAGACCAAACGAGCATTCGCTCATTCTATCCCCCACTCTACGGAATTCGTACGTTACACAAAACGTGATCGTCGAAATTCGTTGATTTCGTAGAGTGGGGGTTAGAATGAGCGTGTTCGTTTGGTCTAAATGCACCTTGTGCAATTGCAAAGATTTTAGAATTGAGAATCCGCGCAGTGCTACGAAGCGGAAAAATGCACGTGCTTTTATTTACCTACTTTACAAAACATTCATTAATTATGTCTAGATAGTTGTGATTGTTATACGTATCGTACAACGCCGGACCCATCGTATTATTTCACGCCTAATAGGTGCCTGATAACACTGACAAACTGATAAATAATGATATTTTAAATAAAATTTGATTGATGCTTTCATCATATGCATACCTGGGATAACTCGGGGCATTTATACGAAAGTGATGTAGCAAAATATTTTATCGACTAAAAAATATCGATGTTACTGTGAATGACAACATCAAAATGTTATTCGGCATAAATAAATATTAGGTACTTACTCTTCAATTAAAATAAAACATAACTTTAAACAGTTGGTTACGCGTTTATTTTAAAATAGTTTTCAAAATATAGGTACTATTAATATTAAAATATCAATATTTAAATTGTCATTTCGATTAAAATGACATCTGCGTACTAGTTTTTACTATCTGAAGAGGCCCGATATCAGATATTTATGACATCGAACCTCTGTACTGTAATCGAGAATGTTCAATAAGCACATCTTTTATTACAATTATATCGACATCTTTTTAATCGATATCAAATCCCTATAACTTGCCCCCAGTTATCCCAGGTATGCATATGGGTCCGGCATTGTACGATATGTAAAGGTGCGTTTAAACAAAAAGAGCATTCGCTGTTCTAGCGCCCGTTCTACGAAATCAACCAATCACGTTTTGTGTACCGATCGAATTTCGTAGAGTGGGAGGTAAGAACAGCGAATGCTCTTTTAGTTTGAACGCACCTTAACAATCAATGATTTTAGCCTGCAGTGACACTTCTGCTCTTAGTTATTATGTGCGTTATGCTAGCTGTCTCTTATAGTATGTGTAAGGCACCCTTACCTTACTCCTAGGATAAACGCTGAGTACATCAGCCCACAACCTGGTCATCCCTTGTATAAGGTGACCCACTATGAAGCTGTCTGGCTCTGTTCCAGATTTCTGCCAGGTGACAATCGCTGAGCTATGTTCCCTTTGTCAAGCAGTCTCTTACAGTATTTCCTTACCTTGCTCCTAGGATACACGCTCAGCACATCAGCCCACCACCTCGCCTCCTCCCGGCAGGTCCCCTTCACGAAGGTGACCCGCTCAGGGGCGGTCACCGCCAGGCTATGCGCGTGGCCGGTCACGGAGTCCGCTTCACTCACTTCCAGGACCGTCGTCATGTCGATGCTGGCTTGGGGGACTGTGTCTGGCTGTGGAAGAAGAAAAATCAGGGTTAATGGATTCATTCAATAAGGCTCAATTTCATCTAACTTTTATTCGAAGAATAACGCTTACTCTTGGATAGTAATGTCAAAACTCCATAGTAATTTGACACTAGTATCTGGGAGTAATGCCACGGCCACGATATTGGTCTAACGGCCCGGCCACGACATTGGTCTAAGGCGACCAGCGGCGAGCGAATCCATGAGTTGGAGCGGGATGCCGATATGGGTAAAAGAGGGAGCACCATACGTTTTCCGCTATGCCGGTCGCCTTAGACCGATGTCGTGGTCGCGGCGTAAGGCGACCGGCTTAGCGGGAAACCATATGTGCGAGACGGAGTACCCATATCGGCATCCCGCTCCAACTCATGGATTCGCTCGCCGCTGGTCGCCTTATGCCGCTGCCACGACATTGGTCCAATCCAAGGTGACCGGCTTAGCGGGAAACCATAAGTGCGAGAGGGAGTACCCATATCGGCATCTTGCTCCAACTCATGGATTCGCTCGCCGCTGGTCGCCTTAGACCAATGTCGTGGCCGGGCCTTAAGCGTTATTCTTCGACTTTGGGGGTTTTTATCATAAAACCTTCACAAACTAGAGCTAAACAACTACCATGCGGTGGAAGTGAACCTAGGTCTCTCATCTACTGAATTGTAAAAGTCTAGATTGATTTGTGTCGACTTCATACATTCAGCTGAAGTTGTTGTAAATCTACTTTGAATGAAGTCGAAAATTATCCGGCTACAGGTAACTTATAATATATAGTTTTTTAAGCTGAAGACGCCGAATGAAATACATAACACGGGGTGACAAAGCTTTGACAAGACCATCTAATTACGAAATATTGCAATTCGCAACGAGAACACGAACGCGTGTTATGCATATACGAGTACTATACAGGATATCTTCTGTGATACAGGTTTGTAAAAGTGTAGGCGTAGTACAAATACAAATCAATTTTATTTTAAATACTACGTAAAATAGAATAGCAACCGAATAACATATCAGAGGTAAGTTAATTAAAACAGATCTTTATGAAACTAGATAAAAAGTCAATGGTGTATTTGTGTTAACCTAAATACAATGAAATATGCTTTGAAACAAACCGACCACACTTTAGCTACAATATCAACATTTCCACATAATTAAAATAAATTACACCGCTAACCCGCAGAAATGGCTCCCGTGTTCTGATAAATCCATAGCTCTCAGCTATTTCTCCGCCGGCCTGTTCCCATCGGCCCCACCATACCTCACTCTGACACGCACTATTAGTTAACAGTTCATTAATACCGACAATTAAATCAGACCTTTTCATTACTACAAACTCCCAATCTACAATCGACCCTGGCTTCACAATTTTAAAGTCTATTATGAAAGGAGGAGGTGGAGGTTCGTGGATTTTTCAAAGTCTAAATGGGACTAAGATGAAATGATTATCGTTATCAGCTCGGTAAGACTAGGAGTTTAAGTGGACAGATGTTTTAACAGGTATTGATAGCATCATTAAATTTAAATGCCGTTAAAAGGCTCCTAGAATACGCAGTTTGTTTTAAAATAATTAATATACTCGATGCTATATCCCTTGGCAGATAAGAAGTCGATTTGCTGTTCAGCGGCCCTACCGCGAACTACGAAAGCCCCTTTCGGGGATTTTTTTTGTCACTCTAATGACGCCTTCGTTGGAGTGACAGAGTCAAATCCCCGAAAACCGTTCAATACCTGTACAAGTACCTGAAAGGCACTTTTGCTTTCACTTGAAAAAGGTGTCGAGATTGACTTATCTTCTGGGATTACTGCCAGTTTAAGTATACATTGCCGTCGATATCCGCACTGGTTCCATCAAAAGCGATTTATAGCCCGGCTCCAAAAACGAACAAAAGATAATCGCTTCTGTCTCTCGCCCAGCTATCAGCTATTACCGCCGGGCGAATATCGCCGTGTGTCTTTTTTTACACGGGAGTGTGTATCTTTTGTTCGTGTTTATTTTATAGCCGATATTTCATAGCTTAGTAGCCTGCGATGAGATCAGTGCCTAAAGAAAAGAGCCACGGCGTTATTTGTAGCTACTCGCACAGCTAGCATAGTTACTAGCTCAGCGATGAACTAAAAATGCTAACTCGCGTTTAGTGGTACCAGTGCCTAACATATACTGCATGTAAACGCTGGAGAGGCCATATTAGCATACCGCTAGGATAACTGTCGGGACCGGCCGCGCAGGGTCACAGGTCCGGCAATTAGTCGCCGGATGACGTGCGCAGGAGCATACGTGATGGGACGTTCCAGTACGTCCAGTAGAACTGCAGCCGTACCATGAGTTGGCAAGTGGGTCAAAAATCATTTTCGTTGTCTTGTTTCATACCACTCTGTCAGGCTTCTAGTTGCTGTCCCGAGTCAGTAGATAATAAAAATCCGGTGCACTTGTATTTCTTTTTCACGCTAGATTTTAATCCATACATCAAAAATTGGAAACAAAACATCATCTCATACAAAAATTAGAACTGTTGTACTGTCTGTCACGTTTTTTAGGGACACAAAATAAGACAATGTAAAGATTTTTGACCCAAGTATCGGTTAGTTTAGGTTTTACTCGATACTAAGGCTTGCAAACATTCGAATGTTTCAGGTATTCGAATATTCGGTTTTTCATTTAGAGGTTTTCAAACAGTTTACATAATTTATTAAGATAAGTGCGAGCGCGATATAATGACTCAGTCTGGAAAAACGGTCAGTTTTCTGGTGCTATACTTATCGTGAGTTTACAGTTTCATGTGGTTTTCTTTTAAGTTTCGGTCACTAGATAAAGCCAGCCAGATCTTGAATACATCAAATAATAAACTTTTTTTAAAGGAAAAAGGAGTCCAACCCACAAAAAACGGACAATTTCATTTGAATCTTAAGTCAAAAATGTCATCAATTTCAGTAGCAAATTTCAGAGGTGGCCCTTTTTCCGTAATACGTCAAACTAAGCAAATGTTCTACGCAAGGACTAAAGGGTCCTCCCACGCATTTGCATCCCTGTTCCGCAATCAAGATCCAAGCCGATTGCAGCCGTCAATCACGACTAATTGCACAAACGCACACCTGCGACCTTGTCCGGGTGCATTTATCGTGACCTGGGTCCTAGCGGTATGCAGATGCGAGTGCAAGTGATGAGATAGCAGCCACCGTTATGAGTTGTGACTGAATTCTCGAGGTGGACTGCGTCGCGTGCAAAAATATCTACGTCTTCCCTTGGGTGCCGTAAGGGTCGACTAAGGAGTTTGATTTGAAGTGTTAACTGTTAATTTATTGAAGAGCGACGATGGGTAGCAGCGTCATCATAGTGGACACACTACTGCGATTGCCAATACGCATGACCAGCGTGGCGAGATGGGCATGTAACCTCTATTGCCTCAGAACGCTAAGGGACGACATACTAGGCCGGGCCGTCCGACACTGTCTAGTTTCTGACTACGCTCAATTAATCGTGAACGAAAGACAACTGTCTTTGTCGCATCGCACTAAAGCACTGAAGAACGAGTGTATAGAGAGAGAAGAAACTATAATATGCTACTGAACGTTAGCGATTGGCAACTTGGCTACGGACCTTGGAAAGTTGGAACTCAATAGGTAGTGGTGAGGTTGAACAAATCCCTGGCCGTCCACAACTTGCGCCGGCGCACCGGACTTCGAAATAGTGCGGTTGACGACCGTCGCCCGCGCGGCGACGTCTCGAAAATAGAACTGCAACGGGATTCCGCACCCATCCGAGCAAAAACACATTTCACTGAGGATTGCATACTCAAATCGAACTGCAGTAGACTGCAAAAAAATATTAAATTAAGTACGTAATCAATGGCATGTGGGCATTTCAATATCCATTTTTTTATTGATAATGCGGGCGAAGTCTGAGTAGTTCGCCATAAGATACCTACAGTTTTTTTAATCAACTCGTCAATAATCAATATTAGCCTAACCGACAATGTGATGGATAATTAAATAACTGCACATAGTATTGGCAACCTATCTTCACAATTGACATGGATAAGTCCACTATATGTCCAGGTATGATGTAACGAGGTTTTCTGTTTATTCTGTGTCAAAACTTTATAATTTTCTTTGCATCTCCGAACGGCAGCTTACTGAATAGCTGTTAGTGACTCTCACACTCTCTCACACAGTAAACGATCAAATAGGCCAAGCACTTACGCTGAATAGACTTTGCCCGTGTACCAACTTAGGTCGTTTGACAGACAGTGGTTTGATAAGTCATAAAAGGTAATTGACACCACGAATTCGCAGAAGAACCGATAGTAGGTCTCTGCAAGTTTATGCTCTCATTAAAGCAGGAGAAACCCATTTTACAACCTCATCAATTAGGATTTCATGAATGAAGTCCGTGGTAAGTAGTCGTTAATACTTCACAAGCCTGCAGCTTGTCAGTGTCACCTCCCACTTGTTCACCTATTCCCAGTACTGTGGGATCCTGACCATTTAACTTCCTTGAAGCCATGTGGGTTTTTACTAGTTGCTGCGCCCATAAATAATAGAAAATTGATGTTATCGGTAACGCGGAACAAACGTGCCGATACAAAAGCGATCTGGCTCGTAGAAACAATGAGACAATCGGATTTATAACAGCACTTTCGAGTCCGAAAATGGTCTAATTTGACGTAGGTATTCGTCGTATGCGGAGCCTAAGGGTGCGGTACACGGAATGCCTCGAAAGCGTTAGTAACCAGTGTCAAGTTTGGACAGTAAATAGGTGAAAACAGAATGGTATTCCGTTATTTATATATCGTGTCGAATGAACGGGATTTAACATACATTATTCATCCGTTAACTGATGTTAATGTTCCGTTTAATTTCAAGAGGATCCTCAACATTTATTAGACACAAATCAAAAGTAGGTACCTATACTCGTACGACTATTATAAGATTTAAGTAGTTCAGGTTCACGATAAAAAAAAAGATTCAGAAACATACATTTCGATTTTTAAAATGGGAAACTATACTTGGACGTATTTATGCAAAAAGGATCCAATACTATGTAGTAATTTTAAAGATTGACTTGTTCGTTTCGATTGAATGTGTTAATTAGAATGAAAAATTCATGTGTTGGTTCGCTTTTGTATACGTCCATTTGGCTTTCTTAGTTAGGGTTAAAATCTAGCTAGCTAGGGTTGAAATCGAGACAGTAAACAAGTACATAATTTTTGATCGTGGTCATCAAGATAGAAAAAAGTTTTCAGTAGTCTACACCCTTACTGTGGTCGAGGCTCTACGATTACGCAACGGTTCGTTCTGTCCCACCCATAATTTTCAGGACCGGTATAAGACAGCCCGATGAATGCATTCCTAGCTGCATTACAGTCCTACTTCAGCCCAATCAAACGTTCTCTTTACCCTTTCGGCCCGTCTATTCCACAACGAAACATAATCCTAAAACCAACCCACCAACAAAGGAGATAAAGTTGATATTACGAATGACGTCAAGGAGAGATACGAAGTAGGGTAAGTAAGCGATGTACTGTTGAATTGACAATGACTTGTGAATCAAGATGGTAGTACGATTGACAGTGGTTTAGTATTCGGTGTAGTTTGCATAGTATTTGTGCTTACATAACAGGCTTCTGACCTTATTTAGGGCTGGAACTTGCTAAGTTTATTGTATGGAGCGGTTGTATATTGAGGCTTTGTGAATCCTTTGTGCTTTTGTATACTTAAATGTTTATCAATAATATAGATTTGACCGTCGTTGTAATTAATCGTGAGTTTAATCGTTTATTAGTTACAGTTTAGTGTTATGTCTCCCGATACTTTAAAGGACCCCGCACGGAATGCTCGGAAAAATCCGTTCGGTCGATTTTGCTGAAATTTTGTGAAAAGATAGCCTCTAATAGTCTAATTAACTGTGCGGAGATGCAACCTTAATTAATGACTAGTTTTTAAAATATAACGATTTTAAGTTTAACGAAAAATGAAGTAACATATTGGCACTCGTGTTTGTTCTTATTACGGAAAACGACTACCTACGCATACTAAGTATTCGTCGTAGTCTTGTAGGTATGTAACTTTGTCAACAATATTTTAAAAGCCTTGTGAAACGATTTATATATATCAAGAACATTTTAATATCGTAATAAAATTGACTTCGCGAAAAAGGTAGTAAGTGCATATTAGCGTCATATATACTTACTTCATTTTTCGTTAAACCTAAAATCGTTATATTTTAAAAACTAGTCATTAAGTAAGGTTGCATCTTTGCACAGTTAATTAGACTATTAGAGGCTATCTTTTCACAAAATTTCAGCAAAATCGACCGAACGGATTTTTCCGAACATTCCGTGCGGGGTTCTTTCAATCAATATTTATCGAGCAAAGTTCAGAAATGCAAATAAGATCAAGATCTCTGAAACAAAAAACTGCTCTAAACTTATCATCCGTCAAAGATTTTTTCCCTTTCCTCATGGACACATGGTATTATTATAAGAATGTCAACTTTATCTAATAACTACGTTTAATTTCGGTTTTCTTTGTCATGTGCCGATTTGCATGCATCCTTGTGTGGCAAAATTTTCAGAATCTTTAGACTAGTGTCGACTAATATCTATAGCCATTTTGTTATTTACCTCACCACTGACCATTAATTGTTCAAGGTTATGCTCACTCAAAGCAAAAATGACGGAAGAACTGGAACTCCCGTTAACGGATATTAGTAGGATATTTACTTACGAATAGACACATTAACTAATCGTAAATTTATATTGAACTGTAAATACTGTAGGCTATCAGGCTTGCGAGTTTTGCAACCGGTCTATCGGCGCGCGCGCAAGTATCTATGCAGGCGTTATTGATCGCAGCCAGTGTTTACCACGAGTAGGCATTTAACGTTTACTCGATACGTAAAATAGTCCATCACGCTCGCTCTATTGCATCAGAGCGAGGGTGGAAAACTGCTTTACGAATCGAGTGAACGCTGACATAAACCGTACTTGCCAATGCCAACTCATAGTACCGCTACAGTTACTTAACAGGTCATACAATTATATTTGG